>VZTI01004947.1:85599-120460 GCA_013397865.1 Struthidea cinerea | reverse complement strand
AGAGGGGGGGAGCAGGGGGGAAAAAAAAAAACCTAATGAATCTGGACTCAATTTTCCGCCACACTGCTTCTGCGAACTGTCGGAAACAATGTCTGCGGTCGGGGTGAAGGCAGCGCGGATAGGCTGCCCGCGAGCCGCGGAGACGCGCTGCCTCCCGCCAGCCACCGGCCAGGGCTGCCACTCTCCTAACAATGATGTCATTAAAGGTAAATTGGCCTCTATTTCAGCAGGATGATAGTGCTAATTGAGTGGGAAAATATAATATAGGGAGCTGTTGTCTGCAGTTAAAGGGAGGAGGGGGACAGATTAAATGGCCTACAATAGTGGGTGTCAGGCACGGCAGATGTTGCTTTCCGCTGATAACTGCGCTGACATATCTCGAGCTTGTCAAGGCTGAGGTTTTCAGAGAGACTTACAGCAAAAGGCAGCAGATGGCCCTCCTGAATGGGAATGAAGTGCTTAAACAGCCTGGCTGCTGAAGGCAGCTAGTTTGTAAATAGAGGAGTCGGAGGTGTCTTATTGATCCCACTCACTGCCCGCCAGCCCGGAGGAGCGGCGGGCGGCGGGGAGCCGGCGGGATGGGGCTGCCAGCGGCGGTGGCTGCGCTGGTGTCGGGGCCGGGGCTGGCAGATGCTGCTGGATGGCAGCCCGGGGTGGCGGGGCCGAGCAGGGCTCGGTGCTGGCGATGTGTCGCCTTAAAAGTCACAGATGTCAAACGGCAGGACAAAAGTCAGGGCGGTGTTCAAGCGAGAAGGTGGCGGGGCGCGGGCGCGGGAGTGCCACGCGTGTGTCCTCAGCAGCTACACGGTGAGGACTGAGACCTCTGCCCCCAGAGCAGCCCACCAGCAACACCCACACCAAGGCCAGCCCATGGCAGACCCCATTTGCAACTCTGCTGGGCCACCATGTGCAAAACGCCCTGAGGTGAGCACAGGTATTTCAAATACAGACAGACCCGTCCTGGAAATGTATGTCTGTGAGTGCAGCACTCCTGCTGCAAGGTGAGTGTGTGAAACCGCGTGCAACATTAAACAGACTCTGCTGTTTGCAGCTATAAACAGGCCTTGGTCCATATCAGACTGACCGTGGATACCCTCTCGGTGAGGTGGAGTTTTGCTTGATTCCATGAGCTGTGCCTCAGCTGCAGTGGGATGTGCTGGGAAGTGCCCCGGGCATCAGTTATACTGGGATGTGTGGGGCAGCACCCTGCACCTGGGACATGCTGCATGCTGCAGGAGCAAGTCAGGAAAGGCACAAAAATCACACAAGTGTTGGCGCTGTATAGATGAGTAATACACACTCAGCTGTGCACTTATGGCCACACTGTCCACGCTAAACTGAATTTTGAAGGATACGAAGGGATGCTGTTATGGGTCCATAAGCATCGCCCTTCTGTATCTGCCCTTTGGAAATGTTGCAAATACCCAAGGCACCCACCAAAACTGAATGGCATATGCACGTGTCTCACTTCCAGTGCCAAAACCACGCATGTAAATACTCTCCTTCCCTGTATGGAACCATCATCAGCCACTCCAGAAGGCTGGGACGCGGGGTCAGCAATGTCACACACATGGGCAGGAGCAGACCCAGTTGCCACCCAGAAGCCTCCAGAAACCCTCCTCAGCCAGGACATCCCGATGCTGTTCCATGTGTGCTAAGCCTTTCCCGTGAGCCTGCCTGAGTATAAACACGCACACATGCGTGCTGCTATCAAATCTATCCAGACATGTAAGCACGCTCCTCACAAAACCTCACGGAGGCTGGCACGAAGACTTACCTGCTTACAAAATGGCATAAATTGAGTCTGTATACACAAACACACACTGACGCAGCTGGGGAAACACACTGCTGGTATCCACATCAACAGAGATTTACCACTGAAGAGGTTACGGCCATGCTCCCTCTCCCACACATCCTCTGAGCAAAATCCTCCAGCCTGGGATGGATTCTGCTCTCTCCGAAGACAGTGGGGCTGCTCTGGTTGTGAGTCCTTGACACCAGTGTGGTTCAGACCCTGTTCTCTCTGTCTCTGCTGGCTTGTATGGAATTAAATTGAGGTTCAGCTGTCAATTAGGGAGGTGACGAGCTCATATTCCCAGGCTGCCCAAAGCTGAATGAACCAGCACCAGCACCAAAACTCCCTGCAGAGACCCAGCAAAGCATCAGGCCTGGAGACTGTCTGGGGACAGGCACCAAGAGCTTTGCACGTATCACAAGCATGTCCCACCTTCACCCTTTGCCAGCAGTGGGACAACAAACATCCTGCAAAACTGGTCCTGTGGAGGACAGGCAAGCCGTGGCCCTTAACCCTGCAAGGGCTCCCCACTCTGCCCAGGCATCTGTTGTGTGCATGGTGCAGGACGTTTCCTCCATGGGAAGGACCTTGCTTTATCCAAATGTGCTCTGCTGCATGGGATCGAGCTGATACTGCACTGCTCCTTGCTCTCTTCTGTCACCAGCTACAGGAACAAACAGGGATGTGGAGCAAACACCACTGAACTGAGGCATTAACCAGTTTAAGGCCATTTCTAATTTGAGGGCTGCCAGCAGTCAGATAGATGTGAGTGCTGTCTTACACAGACACCCAATACCTCTCTCCACATCTGCAGACTTCTGCCCCCAGCTCACACCAGGGGCTGCAGGCAAGGGGACGCATTTCATACAGCTCGTTGGCTACTGGCCAGACCACTGCTTGACCAAGGGAAGGTGGCAGTAAGACCTCGCTCTTGGTCTGGGTCTAGGACAGTCTTTTTGGTGTCTCCTCCATTCTCAAGCACCTCACATCAATTCCCTTCTCTCCCTGCTGTGTCCCCTCTAGCTTTTCCTAGATCACATCCTCTCTTCAGTCTGTTAGCGCTTGACAGTCCATTTTCTCCCTCCTTTAATGCATTTTTGTCTTCCCTTCTGTTGTTTCAAAGTCACTGTTATTGGCACAAGTCAGCAGCTTCTGGCCCTCTCAGGTCTCTCCTCTCCTCTCTGTGCTTCTCCACTACCCACTTTCACTCAATTTGCCCTTAAATCCTTGTTTCTTTGCTGCTCAGGCAGCTTGGTCATCTGCAGCTCTCCCACACCCTCACTCCAGAGCACCACTCACCCACAGGCAGTGCAGGCAGACAACCTCAGCTGAATTTTGCCGTGGCTTTGCCAGCAGTCAGGGATTTGGCTGCCATCCACCCACGAGAGGAGGTCCATAATTTCACACAGTAGGCTTGAACACACCATGAAAGCTCAAGTACAAAACCAAACACTGGACGGACAGATGTTGAGCCAAGACCTTCTGTTTCTCACCCAGTGCTCTGATTATTATACGATGTCTACAGGCCTCTGCAAACTGCTATTAGCTGGTACCAGGAGCTCTCGTGCCTTCAATGCAATGTGTTTGCAGCTCTCTCGTCTCCACGGAGGTGATGTTCTCCCCGCAGTGTACTCCTGCCAAGTGCTGGTGCGTGTCCTGGATTTTGATCCACTCAGTGGCCGTGCTGTTGCCCAGGAGAAGCCTCCAAAAGGAAAAAGAGGGAGGTGTGCCTGGACAACAGAAGCTTTGACTACACCAAGATAACTCATGAGCCCTTTGAAAGCCCACAGAACCTTCAGAGATGTGAGAAAACCACCTTGGACACCTCCACCACTTCAAAATCATTGGTCCAAGTGAACTTCCCCCATGGGTCCTAAGGGACCCTCTGTCCAGAGGATGGGGTGTCTCCGCCCCAGTTACACACTCAGTGCATAAAGAAATTCCCTTTGCATGGAGGGAGAAGCTCCTTAACGAGTAGCCCCGCATTTACAGTAATCAAGAATGATTCAATTGACAGGTTTGTGTGGTGTTTGTTAATTTACTTGAGATTCATTCCTGGGAACAGCTGGCTGTATCCCAGCAGGACTGTGACTCTCACTAGCCCACCTGCTGCTAGACAGACGGGCTTTGGGTACAGTTGTAGTTAAAGTTTAGCAGGCAGATATTTCTGGCCATTAAAAATGGAAAAGTTCTTCAAAGATTCACGTGCAGAGGAGGTTTTGGAGGCAAAGGCATGGGCTCTGGGCTTTGCTAAATGGCTTTGCTCGGTTTCCAGAGTGGCCCAGTTGCCGAGTGCTTGTTTTGTCGTTTGAGCATTACCAGTTGAATTACCACAATCATGGTACATAAAGGAGAACTCATGAAAAAGTCCCTTAATATTCAATTACAGGGTCTGTTCTGGAAGTTTTATATGAGGAGTTTGACTCATAGGGAATTAGACACCCAGCTCCTCCGGATCAGGGGGAATGAGCATCTACCTCTCTGCTTTGGAAACCTCTGACCAATCCATTTATAGAACATTAATATTTGTCTTCCTTAAATTGACTGTATTCTTTTAAGAGATAATTACATTTTCCTTCTAGTGCCCATGTGGACACGAATCCTAAAGTGTCTGACAAAAAGACGTATTAAAAAAAATACAGAACTATTCCTCAGAAGAATCTTTTAAAAAATCATAACTATGTTTCAACAAAATATATTCGTCACATACAAATACAGATCTCTCCCCAAAATTCCAGCAGGTGATGAGATGCTCAGAAAGGACCACTTGACCCCACAGACACACAGGTGCTGGACCCTGTACCACAGCCTTCTCAGTAGTTTAGGGGGTCAGAATTGGGGCTGTCTTCCCCAGTGAGCCCCCCTGGTTGCAATATGGGTTACTCAGAGCCCAGCCCAGACCCTCCATGACCACAGGGTACCTACCACCAGTGATGGAGAAGTGCTGCATCCCACCACTAGCGACAGAGCTGGTCCCAGTCCAGAACAAGGGTCAAACATCACCAAACAGAGCAAAATGCCCACAACGCTTGGGGCAATCCCCGCTGCTGGGCTTTCCTGTCATTAAACTATTGATTAGTTATCGATTAAAACATCTATTAATCTTTATAAACTATTTATAAATTGAACCTTAACATAAAGTGTGACCTGTACAATATTGAAATAGAAATTGTACTTAATACGGATTTTAAGTGAGTTAGATACATAAGTGAAACCCACATCACACCCCCTGTGTTCGTTGCATGTCACGTGTGGAGCATTCCACCGAGTTAAATACTTTGGGCTTTCCTACAAGTCTCCACACTCTGATAAAAATAAGTAACAGCTTGAGTTAAGCGTCTGCCCTGACCCCTGTTACACACCCGTACTTGAAGGACAGGTTGGCTCCCATCCTTCAGCAGCGCTTCCCAGCCTCACACCACGCCCAGGGCCGGTCAGGCGGCTGCCGGCGGAGGCGGTGGCAGCGCTGGCTGTGCTTGTGAGCTCAAACCACCGGCACTGGCTGGCTAAAAATCAAACAAGGAGCTCGCAACTGTGAGATCTCCGCCGACTCCGTTTGTTACATGGCACATCCAGGAGGGGTAACCAGCTTGCAATATATTAAACAATTAATCATTTAGATTGTGATGCTCTTAATGCTGCAGGCATTTCCCACTAAATGTGTGGCACAGGTGCAGGGGCCCCGCAGAGGGATCCTGCCTGCAAACTTTGGGAAACAAGGACAGAACAGCCAGCCAGCCTGGAAGAGGTGTGTCCTCCAGGCCCACAAGGCTTTCCTGATGACCCCTCTCCTCTATGCCCTGCATGTTTCCACATGTGTTGACCAATAACCCCAAAAAGCGCCACTGTGACTGGCATAGCTCAGAGGGAGCGGCAGAGTCGAACGTGCTGCTGAACTCAGGCTGGGCTGGGCTGAGCCTGGCCTGGCCTGGCTCATTTGTGCTAATGATGCTGTTCACCTCCAGCCTCTCCTCTGCCAGGGTTTGCAGCGAGTACCTCTCTTTGCACCTATTTCATCAACAGCTTTTGAAGCTCTTGACATCACTTACTTCATGGCATTTGCGTCCTTGTTTCCAGCTGAGGGATCAGGTGGCGTGGCAGAGGAGATATTGCTGTTGCATATAGTTGTAACTAAAGGGGTTCAATATTTACATTGCTGCTTTTCCTGCCCATGGTGGATTACAGCTGCCCTTTGAGAAATAGGTTCGGGGAGGGAAGGACATGGCCTGCTGCAATGGGCAGGAGCTGGGGCTCTGCAGCCTGTCCTCTCCAGGTAATGCTGCAGCAGCTGAGGGGGGAGAAGCTGTCAGGGTGGGACTGGTTGCACAGCCTGAGGCGAATTGCTGCACTACAGTCTTCTGTGCCTCAGTTCTCTCACCTGAGAAGGAGGATTTGGGGCAGTGCTGGGAAGGCCAAGTGCAGTTATGAGGATTAACAGGAGGTTCGAGGGATGGAAAAAGACTTCATGCCAAGTCAGCTCCCCTCTGTAACCTTGTGCCTCAGAAACACCCTGGGCTGCTGGGTTGTTTCCAGCGCGAATGGCAGAAGAGGCTCTTGCACCTCTGGCCCTGCCATGGCTTGTAACAGATTTCCTGGGTCCCATTAATTTCTGAGCGGCTTTGGAGGGGACCCTACAGTGATAACACCCTCACCCAGGAGCTGGTTGTACTAAGAGCATAACGAAACCACAGGAGGAGCTGAGGCTCTTTAAAATGTCCATGGCACAGGGATATGCCCCACAGACTGCTTTCCCATTAATAATGCATCGGGAGCTCCTGCTCCACCAGCAAAGTGCCCAGCACACATTCAGGAGGCTCCTGGACACCTCACCTCAGAAGTGTCCAACAGGACTCCGCGCCTGTGAAACCACAAAAAATTTGGAGAAATCCTCTGCCACAGAGATGCTCCAGATTTGCACTCCGCAGACCTAGGAGCAGGATTTGGCCCTGTGATTTCAGCTGAGGTCTCATGAGCCGTGGGCTGAATAGGAACTGTAATTGGTGCAATTCTACATCTTCAAGGCTATTAGATCCTTGTAGCTCCCTATCATGCTGTGTTTGGAGTAAATAGAGAGTGTTTAGCCAAGCTGAGAGATCCTCTAATGGAACAGACAGTTCTTCCTGTCTTCGTCTGCTTGTCCCCACAGCTTTGTTATTTAAAGGCAGGTTAAAAAAAAAATAAAAAATAAAAAATAAATAAATAAAAAAAATCAGTAGACAGGTTTGGTTTGGAAGCCGGAGGACAGGAAAAGTTAGAGATATTTATTTGACAGGGTCAAGGTTGCTGCTTTTCTTTTCTCTTTCCCCAGGTCCCATAGGTGTTAGACTGAGAGACATTTAATCGAGGGAGTAGCGGTTTCATATCTATAACAAAAATCAAATAATGCAAGATGATTTACTCCCCCTAGCAACCAGGGAGCTTACCCTTAGCAACCAGCCTAGCCTCAGGCAGCGGTGTAATCAGCTTGAAAATATTTCAATTATTGTGTTGATTTTAGTGGATTTGAGAAGCGCTGTGCGGAGAGACCAGGCACATTCTGCCCACGACCTGGAGAGGAAGATATTGATTTAAACAGGTGTCAGAAAGGAAAAGTGGAGTAAATTTAAATGCAATAGGAGAACAGCGCATTGAGTGTGGTTCAGTGTGGGGGTGACATTTTGCTCATCGCCTTGAATGAAAGTGACTCAACTGAACTAGAAATTTCACCTTGAAAATCATCTCCCATCGACACAATCAAGAGAAAGACGTTCGCCATCTCTTTTCCCTGGTCGAGGGAAGAAGCCGGGGGGGGGGGACTGGCACCTGGGTTTCCAAGACAGCTTTGGAGAACGTAACTATCAGAGAAATATGGGATTAGTGTGTCCCACTCGAGAAATTAGCCAAGTGGCGCTGGGGGAGAGGCGGAGGAGACGGGAAGGAGAACGTCTGCAGAGGGTGGGATGCAGGATTTAGGAGGACTAAGCTACAAGAATTGATGCCATCCTCAGACTCCAGGCTGCTACTCTTGGAGTGAGGAATTTGGTACCAGCGCCAGACTGAGTTGCTGCTGGTGGAGTCAGCAGGAGCAATGGTCCAGACGGTCTCAGGCTTCTCCTTGCATGGCATGGGTCAAACCCCGCTCTCAGTAGCATCACCACTACCCCACAAAGCAGCACATTGGGATGTCTCTGACCACCTTCAGCCTCCACAGTCTAGTTTGTCCAGGTTTAGCAGCCTGATCTGGCACAAAAGTGGCAACCAAATCCTGATCTTTAGGAAATTGTCCCATTCCCTTGCACCCTTTGCTGCCTGTCCCCCCTCCGATTCTCCCAGCAGAGCCCCAGCTTGGTCCCAGGCTGCTCCCTCACCTGCTGCTCCCACGTTTTGTACTCATCAGGCAGCTGCAGGAACAGCCTGTGTGCAGTTCAGCAGAAACCAGTGACATCTCTGTACACACAGCACCGACGAGCTGTTTTCTGATGCAGCAGGTCTGCAGACAGTGTACTGATAATAGGGTTTCACCTGTTCCCAGTGAAGTGACAACTGACATGCCATGTTCTGATGAGCCTCTTTCCAGTAGGGCGACACCGTGCACAGAGTGCATTATAACCCTGGTTCTCCAGGCTGCCGCAGCCTGTGCTCAACACCAGCAATATCCGGAGTTGCAGCAGAGCTGAAACTTTGTCCAATTCACGAGGAAGCTGCGTTCCATGTGCCTCTGACAGTTTGTGTGCAGGGCACTTCTCACCTGTTCCCCTGTGAGGAGCGAGGGGCGTGCAGCTCACGGATGCCCGGTGTGGGGATCGATAGCCGGCACAGCCGAGCACGGATCTGTGCCTTGCCCTGGACACTGCTGCTGCATCCTGAGCTCTGCTGCCTGCTCAGAGCCATCCTTCCCATCAGCGAGGGAAACAGCCAAGGCAGGAGCAAGGGCTCTGCAGAGACAGTGGGGGCCAGGAGGGCTCCTTCTCCACCGGAGCTTTTAGGGAGCCTAGCAGGTTGGCGCTGCCTCGGTTTTCTTCCCGTCGCCAGAAATTCCTTCTGCACTTGTCAAGTGACCAAGGCGAATCACTTTTGTTTGAGATGGTTCACACTTCTCTGGGTTCAATTTCAAAGTGGCATTTTTAGAGCTTATCACATGCCATTTATAAATGTATCAGTGCCTGCTCAAAGGCTCGGTGGAAAGAGGAATGCTGCATCCCTTCTGTTTGACAAGAACACAAGCCCTGCACAATCTTCAGACAGCAAAGGGCACTGCCTTATCTCTGGCTAGTAAAGGGTGTATCTTGACATTGCTACAATCACCCTCATGGTGTAAGAAGAGCAAAAATCAGCCTTTCTCCTGCGTTTTGCACCATTTTGAGGCTTTTCTCTTTGCCATAAACCAAACTGATTCTTGGATTGTAGCTGTTAGAACGGACACCTCCAGCTAAAATGGGATTTGGACTGTAATCGTAGCAATCCCACTCCATACTCATGCACCCAATTTTGCCTTACAGTAGATGCAAGGTGGGTTATTCAACTGCCACAGGGGAAGGGGCCATGCATTTATCCCAGGGAAAGAGCCCCCCACAGGCAGCTGCTACCAAGGAGCCACCGTGTTACAAACCTCAGCTTCAGCTTTTCCTCACAGTAAATTTCCAGCAACTCCTAAAAAGGAGAAGGGTATCCAAAACATCTTCCTTTGGCTTATTTAGGGACTCAAAATGACCAGAGGACTGCTGAGATAACATCCACTGCAACCAAAAAAATGCAGCGAGGCCAAGGAGGAGGCAGCTCTGATGTGCCTGGGGAAGATGCTGTGCACATACACAGCCAAGCACCCCCACACCACCAGGACCAGCTCAGTAAGAGCACACATTTTAACCTCATTGACTCACCCCAGGCAGGCAGGATCCTTCCCTCACGGCTCCCAGCAGCGCCAGCAGAGCCTGTTTGATGTGCTGACCTGCCCTCCACAAGCATCTTATGCTCTCTATCTTTGTTGGATTGGGAGGGAAAGAAAAAATTCAGATTATTTTTAAGCCCATTTGCTGCCTTGCCCTGAAATGTGCAGTCTCTTCCCTGGAACGTACCTTCAGTGTAATCCGCTCTTTACCAGGGTCTGTAGTCGCTCATTCACGCGCTCCTCTGCCTTCCTTCATTATAACCTGTTGCTCGTCAGAAACCTTAGCAGCTTAAACTGGACTGCTTCTGTGCTCGATAACAGTAATCAGGGCTTTAGCAGGCAGCTTTGCAGAATCAGCCTGCCCTGCACCCCTCCCACTCCCAATTTTCTGATGGATAGGTGATCACTCAGGGAAAAAAGTGTACATGTTCACCTGGAGAGCAGAACAATTTGCATTTTGGGGGTGGTTGCTGCAAAATGAGGTATTTAGGCAGTGCCACATGAGATTTCCAAGGGAATTCCTGACTTAAATTTGCAGCAACACTGTCCTGGCCTTTTGCCTTGTTGGTACCTGTAGAGTTATTAAAAGTCAATAACCAAATCAGAGTAGGTAAATACATGGGGGCATCTCCTGCCATTGATTTTTGGGCAGGATACCCCTCTGAAATCGATGGAGAGCTTTGCTTAAAAACCAGTGGCATGGTAAGGGCCACACTTCTTAAACAGAAAGAAGCACAAATCCAATATGAGTTTATCTACCAGCTCCATCTCCAAAACCTAGTGTTTTTGTCTTCTCAATCCCATTTTCCTGCAGTACAATCCAAGTAACTCCCATTGACTTCTCACCAAAAATAAAGTCTTATTTTCTATGGCTGTTCTTTAAAGGGAATTAGGCAGTTGTTGCTATTGTGTAGTTGGAGATACAGATCCGGATGTTCAGGTTATTCTGCTTTTTGCCTGTGCACTGCTGAGCTGGACACTCAGTCTGTATGAGTGACAGATCAATTCATTCACTTTTTGAAACTTGTTTGCCTTGAATTTTAAAGGCTTCAGTTTAGTAATGATGGTATCGAGCCACTGTTTGTAATTGAAATAAGAAACTGAAATAGGAAATGCGTCATCCGGCTAAACTGTATTTACAACTCAGTGCCAACACTTTAAACTGCAATGGCCATCCTAAATCACAAAGCCTTCCTCAACTACCCAGCAGCTTAGGGATCAGGCATTGCTCTAACTCTGGACCCCATCCAAGGCCTCTGGAAGTCAGTTGGTGGCTTTTTTTGACCTGGCAGGTGCCCGAGAGTCACTCTAAGGCTCTTCCCTGTGTTACCTTAGCACACAGCGCTTCCTTTCTCTGGCCAGTTTCCTTAAGCGGCCATGGGCAATGACAGCTTTCCTCAAGTCTGAATTACTGCTCGCATTTTTGGCTTGAAAAACAGCATAATAATCCCTTTATTGGTTTTTTTTTTCAAACTTCCCAATCAAGCATAAAGCTGGAGACCCATTTCTCGATCCAGCAGCGTCTCTGCTTCCGAGGCTGCCAGCTCCTGCACCCCCACTGCAAACACTGCTGAGGATCTGCTTTGCAACAGAAACTCTTCAGGTGGAAGCAGATCTTTGAGCATGACACCAAGATTTAGACTTACAGAATTCAGGAGAGGTGACATCCATCCTCCTCACGGGTGCTGGCCCCCGTGTCTGCTGCAGCGCTGTGCGAGGCAGCTGGGCAGGGAAAAACCAGGCAGGTCAGCGTAGCCACCAGCTACAACAATTTTGTTTGGCACAGGGAAGAAATCTGTATCCCCTTAGATGCAGCTTTTTTCGGACATGAGGCTGAGCCTCATCTGAGGTACAGAGGGTTCATTCTGCATCTGAACTCCTGACCATGATCCCGGGCTACACCTGGAGGGGAAACCCACCGAGGAGCCGAGATACCGACCTGGTGCATCCATCCTGCTGGAGCCCTCCTGCCACATCTTCCCAGCCTGTGTCTCTGTGCCAGGGACATTCAGCTAGCCCAGGTGTGCTCGCTTGCATTAGACCTCTATTCCCTTTCCTGGGAATAAATTTTGTGGCAGCTGCCGAGCAGGATCCACGTAAGCTTGGTGCTAAAGGCAATCTGCACCATCCGCTCCTCTCCTGGAAAAGATCTGTACATGGAGCAGAGAGGAACAGCAGGAACTTTCATCTCAAACGTGCAGAAAGCACAAAAGCAGCATCCTTCCTTGCACTCCCTCCCTCCTCCATGAGAAGACGGCGGTCTTCAGGGGAAGGAAAATGTGGAAACCACAAGCTGGAGCCTCGGGCACGGCCAAAGGAAGCTGGTGGAAATATTCCAGCTAGGAAATAGATCGAGCCAAGCCATAAAATGCTTCACCCAGACACGTTCCCTGACAACACTGGGGGCCCCCTGCTCTATATCCCACACTGCCAGACTTGCCACATATAAAATCAAGGCAAGTGACCACAAGCATAAAAAAGAGTTATGCTCTGCCACAGTGCATTTCGAGCACTCCAACAGGCCAGCACCACAAGGAGAAACAGGGTTTGTCCCCGTTTCCTTCAGGAAGAGGTTCCAACCAGCAAAAATCCCACATTACAGCCACGGCAGAAGTGGCCACTACACGGCGAAAGAGGACCTGTCACAGAGGAAGATCTTCAGGAGAGCTCTTTGTTCACCAGTTGCAGAGCCTTGCCCAGGATGTCTGGCTCACCTTGCTTTCCAGTTGTGGGTATTGTGTTTCCAGTTTTTGGAGGGTTTCGGTGTTGGGGAACCCCATCCATATTTGCTCTGGACTCTGTAATTGCACTCTTATCCAGTTTCTCATTTCTTATCATGCTTCTCTCAGGTTTTCTTCCTGGCTTTCCACCAAGAGTAGGGGCCTTTCCTGGGGTGTGAGAGAAAGCTTGGCGAACTCTAGCTTCACTTTTGTGGTTTGTGGATGGCAAGAGGATCTCTGTGGCATTTCCAACTGGCCTAAACCATCCAAGGGAAACTTCCCCAGCAATATCCCGAAGGGTTCTGTACAGATTCAAACACAGCCTCAAAAAAGACAAAGAACACACCCCAAAAAACCCCCACAAACCCACTTCTGTTGGCTTCAAATGATAAATGTACCCACCAAGGACCCTTCTGCAGTTCTGTGTTCACACTATATGTCCCTCTTCACTCTGCAGCTGTAGCAAAGGATGAGAGGCAGGCTTGAACACAGTGATGACCTTACAAAATCCAAGATGAGAACAGTTTCGCAGTTATGTGTCACCAACAGACCTTGCCAAATAACTGATATAGCTCAGACCACTCGGGTACACACACCTGGAGCTGCTCAGAAATAAGCTCTTGCTCCTTTTTTGCTACAGACACACCAACGTTTCAGAACATAAAAATAAAGCACCTAAAGCTCCAGAAACTCTTATTGCAAATAATCTCACTGCCAGAAGAAAGGCAGCGTGGGGTTTATCAGAAAACTGGGTTCGTGTGTAGGGCCTTTAACATCTTCAGATGGAGGCAATCACTGCACAAAGAACAGCAAGCCTTTGGTGTGAGAAGGAATTCAGCTCCACCACAGCACTGCCCTTGCAGCCTGCCCAATGATGCAAAACTGCAAACACTCTGTTCGCAGAGTTTCCAGCTGCTTCTGCTGAGGTTTCCCTTGTTTCAGAAAGGAATTTGGGATCATTCAATGAAAGAAAGAGCCATGCCTGCTCCTGCAGGTCCTGTAGAAACTGAGCAAGCAAGAGAGAAACTTTTTGTAACCTGAAGAATTTAGGAAATGAAGGCCAGTTCTGGCAGTGCTGAGGCCAGAGCTTTGCCACGGGATCCAGGAAGCATCCACCTCCTGTGTGTTGGTATGAAGTTTAAAAAATAATCAGTCCTCACAGGTGGATCAAACCCAGACATTCTCCTGAAGCCATCGGGAAAGTGACACTTTGTTTTCTTAGGAACCAGATGTTCCCCACACAGCAAACGCTCCGAATTTACGACAGCTATGCCAGACTCCACAGACCTGTAATGGTCTTTGGTCAGGGGGAACACAGAGCAAACAGAAAATATACAGGAGGAAGCAGAGGGGAAAAAAAGCTTCATTCCACATCCTCAGCTGTGGAAGTGTATTTGGAGTGAGCGTTGGAGGCTGCAGCTCCTGGAGGAGGCTGCACTGTCTCTCATTGAAAATGAGACTGAAATTATGTTCCACGTCAGCTGTCAAGTAATGGTTTTGAAACCTTAAACAGAGAATACATTTGCAGCTATTAGCATGGCATGGTCATGGTTTGTATTTGAAGGTGAAAACAGTTTGTAAGGAGGGAAAGAAAACATTCATTCTATTCATCTTGAAAGTTACTTTAACTTTTCAAAATGCTATGGTAAATTTTGGAAGTTTAAAATTAGTTTCAAGATGAATAGAATTAATGAGTGAATTAGAACGGGTACAGAATTGCAATAAATAATATTCAAAACCTTTTAATAAGCTTTGCAATGATTAAAATGAATGGATTTTTTTTTCTTTTTGCTATAAAACTGGAGCTCTTTTAAGTATAAATTGTGATAATGACTCGAGAATTTCCAGCATCAGGTTTTTCCATTACATCTCAGGCTCCACAGTTGATCTAAGGCTTCAAGAATAACATTCAAGCCTCACTTTCTAATGATGAGGTGTTTGACACAGAAAGCAATCCTAATAGAGGAGGCTGCCTGCCCAGTGATTGCTGCCAAGCAGAGCTGACAGAGACAAAGAAACATTTTTCTATCGAGTCTCTTAGCAAAACCTCCTCCTCGGACCTGGGACTGTGAGTGATGAGCAGGGATCCTGTTGTGAGAAGCACTTGGCAGATCAGACCTGTGCTTGTAATTCTGACAGCATTTGTCAAAAGTCTTGCTTAAAAAAAAAAAGAGGAAAAAAAGGAAAAGGAAAAAAGCACAAAAAATACAGGACAAGATTTTTAGTAATGCTGAGTGATGGAACACTAATACAATTAGCTCAGTTATAACAGTTCGTGATACCTCAGGTCTGGCTCAGCACAGGAAAATCCTCCTCAGAAACCAGGTTTGGAAAATACAAATCTTCTTTGCCCACAGCACCTGCCAAGACTTTTTAACCTCACAGCTTTTCTGAGTTTTTCTGGGATATGTTTCCATCACTGCCGAGATGGCTGCTGGTGTCCTGCGAGTGGTTCTTCAAAAGCGTCGCACCAAGTTATGACTGGACAATTTCCTGTAAATTCATTATTCTCAGTTTTGGGGGAAAATTCATCTTGGCATCAAAAAGCACTGGAGCACGAATGTTTTCCCCTGTTTGTTCAGCCATTCTCCCCGTGTGCCTTGAGGAAAAGCTTTGCTCACAGACATTCCCACTGGGACAGCTGCCCCAATTCATCTGCAGACACAGCCCCCACCGCGGCTGGCTGACACCCTCCAAGGCTGTTTCACTGTCCCTGCTGATATCCTTCGTTCCTGCTTCTCCAGGTAGCTCTGCAACCCTCAGCTCCCCCAGTATCACAGCACTGCATGTGGCCAGCTGGATTTTTCCCTGCTGTTGCCCCTCTGGCCACTTGTGCCAGTTTTACATTGCAGCTGCAGGGAGGCAGATGCCCCAGGCTGGCCACTGCCCGGGCTGACCCGTGCTCACCTCCTGAGATCATCCTTTCCCCGTGGCAGGAAAGTCAGGACTGGAGCCCGGTCTCTCCAAAGAGAGACCTGGCTGCTCTCTGGTTCCTCAGTGTCCAGCAGGAGTGCTTGACCTGCCAGTAGCCTCCATCCCCATCCCCCAAATCAGCAGCTTTCCCCTGAGGGTCACTGCTGCCCAGGGAACACAGCACGGCCCCTCTCCCACCCCTGCTGTCCCTGTGCTGCCTTTGCTTGGTGGGTGCTGCTGCCTGGCAGGGACCACAACTCCTCTAATGAGCTTCTCTGTGACACCGAGATTCATTTTCAAGATCCATCACATCTCCATGGCTGGTTTCTCCTGCTCTCTCCAGCAAGACCCCACAGGCTCCTCCCCACATCCCCCACTTTCTGCTTGATCAATCATTCTTCCACTACAGCAAAATACGATCCTCTCGCTTGGCTTCTAGCTCTGCTTCCCCTCCGCAGGTGGGAGGGCGCAGCCTGAACTGTGCTTTCTTTATTTCTTAGTTTTGCATGAGAGCCCATAATCCACTCAGAAGTAGTTTGTAATAATTCTGCATGGGAGACGCCACCCATAATAAATTGTGTTGTGTTAACTTCCCGGGTGCTCCCGTGCTGGCAGCCAGGCAGGGGGAAGGACAGAGCCGTCTTCCAGGTGTATTTATTTCCCCAGCCTGGACAGCTCGTAATCGCAGACAAACTGTTTGTCCTTGACTCCTGTCTCAGCAAAGGAAGACTGAACTTCCCGCAACACGATCCATATCACATCAGATTTGATATATTTCATAACAGCCTTTTATTCTCCTGTCTTTGCTCATTTATTTATCAATCTGACACTTTGCTAGATACGTCGCTGTCTTTCTTTTTATTCACCTGTCATTATCTCCTGCTCACATGTTATAATACTCCACTTTTTTATGTATATTAAACATAAAAAGGCTCTTGGCCTGTGCCTTTTCACTGTGGATTTTCTCTGTTGCACTTAAATAGCAATAGAACGGATGCTTTGCAAATCCTTTCTGACTTTTAGTGATACAAATCGTCGCTGCTCGGAACTTCCAGCCTGCCTTGAAGCACTGAAAGGCCCCTCTGCCACACGCCTGTGACGCTCTCCAGGCTTTCGGGACCAGCTCTGTGGAGAGGAAGCTCGGGAGCGGAGCAGAAGAGCACCATAAACACCCAGGCACTGTAAATAAACATTCACCAGCTTTCCATGATCTAATCCGCTGCGTTAACCTGCGGTGAATCCCACGGGAGGGAGTCCGAGGGGTTTTCCTCTCTGCAGATCACAGCAGTTCGAGGAGGAGAAGGTGCTGCTGTGCCTGGCGTGGCTCGCTGGGCCTCAGGTGCAGAGCTCAGCTTAATCCTTTAGAAGTGAAGTTGGCTCGCAACTTACAGCCAAATAAAATCATCCTCTGCCTTTTCCTCGAGCATTTCACAAAAGCAGTTAGATTACTCCATCCTGAATTTTTACTACCATCAGAGAAACAACTAAAAATATTTAACTTGTTTGTTAAAATATTTAACGTGGTTTTGACAGTTCACCAGCTGTTTAAAAGTAGCTGAAAAGGCTGGCAAAGGCTGTTGCTGAGTTTAATAAATATGTGTGTGTGTAATGTTTGTTATCTGAGAAGTACATTTAGATGTCTGCTTAGGTTAGTATCACATATGCTGGAACACATGTTCCTTTTCTGGTACACATCTATAATTGTGCCCATTTATCTTATTGCAGTTTAAAGTACCAACAGGATAAATAAAGGCACTGTCTATTCTACTTTGGGAAAGAGAGAGCCCAGGCTATTTAAGTCAGTGAGAAAATATAAAATGCTGCAGATAAAAACTTTCAAGGGTGGGGAAAATTACTTTTTAAAATAGCACAATCAAAGACATCTTTGCTGTGGAAAGATTTTAGTCAGAAAGAAGCAATTCAAAAGCTTCTGCAAAATGGATGTAGGCAGAGAACAGTGGCAGAAGCAGGGAGGAATTCTGCCTCTGTCCTTTTTTACAGTAATCTCTAGGCATTAATTTTCCATGTCTATTAAAATAAAATGCTCTTGCAGATTTACTTTCCTATGGCATAGGATCCAAGCACGATTAAGGGATGCTGGTGCTGCAGGTGAGGGTGAGGAAGGGGTGGAGGAAGCACAGGCAGGGCTAAACCTGCAGCATGGCCTTAACCACACTCGACCAACCCAGCAGGATAAATCCCTCAAGCCAGAGCACAAGTGACACCCACACGACAACGCCAGCTGAGGATCCTCTGGGATGCCTGCACAAATCCGGCCTGGGGACCCACCTACATGTAGCCTCCCCCAGGATCAGGAAAAACCTACCAGAACTTGGCCTTTCTCCACATTTGTGTGGCCCAAACACAAGGCAGGAAGATTTACTGGACCAAGTCCATTAGCATCCTGAAGACAAACAGGAAGAGGATGCAGGTTTGGATCTTCCAAAGTAAATGTCTTTCAAGACATGCCCACCCCAGACTGAGCTCTCACACCTTGCTCCTCTAACCACTCATGTGTTAGTCCAGATGTGGAAGCAAACAGTCAGCTCCCACTAAAGCCAGAAATTCCTGTCCCAACCCTTGACACCCAGCCACAATGCACAGAAAGAGGAAATGAAACAGCTCAGGAATCCAGCACTTTGTGGCTTGGATTTGTGAAAGCAATGATAAATTTAAAAGGATTTAGGAAAACTCTAATTGCAGGAATCAGTCTTGAGAGACAGAGAGGGATTCACAGACTTCTTTGATGTTCAATTCGTAAAAGTCCTCAAATTACAGAAGGAGAATCATTTTGCAGCTTGGAACAAACTGACAGTCCAGAAATACACTGAAAACCAGTCACTGAGCTCCAGTGAGCCGCAAAGACAAACTGCCAGGGGCAAAATGAACGTTAGAACCAAGATCACCAGAAAAGCATAAAATGTGTTTCGAAGGAGAAGCCAAAGAGTTTGATCATATTTGTGACTGGACACGAGAGCTCGCCAACCAGCCCGGTGGCACTGGATTTTCCAGGGGTGATTTTTTTTTGTGCCACTCGTTCTTGCAGATGAGGCTGATAGAGGGAGCCTTGGTGGGACAGCTGAGGCTACTGAGATCCTCCGGTTCTGGTGTAAACTATGTGAAATGAAACAGAAATGCCAGTGAAGGGGGTTAGGGTGCTGATTTGTCAGCCAAGGTGAACTGTGATGGTTGTTTTTAAGCATCTCACCTAACCACAATTTAGGAGTGCAAAAGGGATGAAACGGACAGTGAAGATCTAGTAGCTGGATCTGTTGAAGAATTGTAACGTCTCCATAATCCTTTCTTACCTAAACAGATCAAAAATAGATCAAGTGTAACATCAAGGTTATTTTCACCACACACAGAGGCAGCATCAGTCAGTTCAAGAGCCGTTCTGGAGCACTCTGTGTGCTCTAAGAGCATCAAAGCCATTTTATGTGAAATAAAACATGATCCTGCAGGAGTTTCTTGCAGCCTGAGTTACGCACCAAACCCAGATGACAATTCGAATAACGCTGGGAAAAGTCATCCCGAAGCGGGGTTTGAAATCCTGGGTGTAGCAGGAGCTGGAAGCCTGAGGAATGCTCCTAAATCACCCATGTGTTGTGGATCCTCACAAATGCACCAGCGTCGCTGGAAGTCTTGCAAATGACAGAGGCTCAAATGAGGACTCTATCCTGCAAAACAGAGAGCGGTGCCAGGGCCACAGCTATTTAGATGCCTTGCCAGAACAAACCACCTTGTGAGAGCGAGCCCTTGGCTGCCAAGAGAAGAGCAGTTCCTGGAGATGCAGGGACGGGGGAGAGGCGGCTGTGCCGAAAGAGCTGCTGGAGGCTTCAACTCCTTCCAAAACGAACAGGCGATGCTAAAAACAGAGATGGGCTTGTCAAGCACGTTATTTTTAGGAGAAAGAGAAAAGCTTCCAGTGCCTCCAGCTGTCTCCAAGGCTTTGGGGTGATGCAGCCAGGCCAGGGTTTGCTCTATGGGTCCACAGGTGCCTGCTGGGGGTGGCACGTGCTGCACGAGCAGCCTGGCGGGAGCAGAGGGGAAGGAGGAGGGAGCAGGGGAGGCGGGAAGGAGAAGGAAATTGTGCCATGTCCTTCTCTTTTGCCAAAAAATGAAAAGAAACTATAAACCCCCTGTTTTCAGAATATAAAAAGGTTGTGAAAATAGGACTCCAAGGGCTCTGCAAATGATTATGCTAATTAGATCCAGGGCTATTCAATAGCTCTGAAGTGATGCTCAGGAATTTTGAACTACAGTTTTTAGTGTGATTACAGATCATATTAAAATTCTATTAGTCTTCACCTAAGTTGCAAATATGTAGGATGGAATAAGGGGTCCATACTTCCTTGAACCCAAATACTTTTAATGCAGCAGATATTTTAGAGTGAAAACATCCCCCTTTTTGAAATTAAAAGAAGCTTTATTTATGTAATTGCACAGAGTGAAACTACAAACTGTAAAATAGTCAAAGATTACTGATTTTTCCACATGGGCCCAAGTTTTGAGTGTTGTTGTAAAATGGCATTTGTAATTGTTTTAGCCTTGCTACATAGTATAATTGAGACACTCAGTAGAGAAAACTTGGTAGCAAAATCTCTTTTTGTTTCTGC
Organism: Struthidea cinerea; assembly: GCA_013397865.1. NCBI lineage: Eukaryota > Metazoa > Chordata > Aves > Passeriformes > Corcoracidae > Struthidea > Struthidea cinerea. Next base: position 100,549 of record VZTI01004947.1, on the reverse strand, counting down.
CTAGCAAATGATAAATTGTTAATGAGCACCTGTTACAATGTTAATGAAAGTGAGATCTGTATGTAAATAAAGAAAATTTAATAACTTAACAAGGTGGATTAAAATTCCCAACCTGCTCCTTGCTAATCTAATGCCAAACACCAAATAGTTGCTATCTAAGCAGGAAACTAGTTAATGTATTCACCTCCGTGTACTTTTCAAACTATAATTAATATTTTAAAAATTTATAAAACCGAAATCATAGGTTTGATTGTAACAAACAAAATATCTGCCTTTAATCTACTACAAAAGGTTGGCGCAAATCCCCTTAAACGATACTAAAATGTAAACCACAAGGCAGCACTGAGGAATTGATTATGTTTAACTTCTTTTGCATTTGTCCTAATCACATTCCTTATAATTGTATTTAAAATTACTCCAAAACAGTTGATTGGTAATTCTGTAGCACAGAAGAAATATGGAATGAGAACACTGTTTCCTTGGAAGAAAAAAAAAAAAAGTCTTGTTATAAATAACTTTCAAGGTATGTCCTCTGGACATTGGGTGAATATTAACACTTGACAAATGGACATTTGTTGGTTTAAACTGAAGTGAAAGTTATTGGAAGGGAAGAAGTGAGGCTCTTACTTCTTGGAGAAGAAACTTGCTTCCATGTTGTTTTCTCTTCTGCAAACCCCCCACAGGGTTTTACAGCGCTGCCCTTCTCCCCCTTCACGCCTGATTTACACCGCACCAGGCCCACCCCGCCCCGCTCCAGTGGTTTGTGGGGCAGCTCTGGAGGTCTGGGGCTGCTGCTGAGCCCCACTGGAACCCCAGCCCTGCAGGTGAGGCTTCAGCAGACGACCTGCGTCGGCAGGGACTTCTGGAGGTCCGCGACCCAACCTCCTGCCCCAAGCAAGGTTAGCTTCAAACCTACCCCAGGTTTCTCAAAATCCCAAGGATGGAGACTCCGCAGCCTCTCTGGGATGCTGTGTCAGGGCTGCACCATTCCCATGGGGAAAGGTTGGAGGCTGGGGGCTTTCTCCTTAAAACCAGAGGGAATTTCCCATTGCAACTCACCCCCTGCCCTCCTTTTGAGCACCTCAGTAGCTACAGCAGGGAGATGGAGGGAGGGAAGGTGCATCTTCCCCTTCCATTCCACCATGGCCACACTCCCAGTTTGTCCATACAACCAGTTGATACCTGAGTCCTTCCTACCAGTAAATCGTTTCTCTCCTCAGCTCCAGTGCTTTCTCGCTGTTTTAGAAAGGTGGCCTGAAACACGGAGAACAAGGGGTTTTGCCAACCCCCCAGTGTGAGCCCACAATCAACCCATGACACCAAAGCTGAACAGACATGGAGGAATGACACCTGCATCTGTCTGGGCTCTCCTCCACTGGACCTTCTCCTTCAGCTCCTCTGAATTTGGAGACCTAGGCACAAACGTGGGTGCTGCCAGTCCATGACCACTTGTGATGGGCCTGACCAGCATCATCCCACACCAAAGCAAGCATTGCCCTTGTCCATGGGGAAGTGAGCCCCAGAGGAGATTCCACAAATAACTATTTCTAGAAAAAAAAAAAGTTTTGGACAATATACATGCATACTCTGTCCTTTAATTGGGAAGCACTTCACGGGTCTGCACTTAATCAAGATGGATACCTCATTAGGACATCTCCCAGGGAACCAGTTTAGCCTAACAGCAGCAAATCGCAATGCTGCTGCTTAATTGGGACAATTTTTGCAAAGTCTCCTCTTAATGGAGACATATTGGGCCAGTGCCAGGAGTTAAGTGGTGTTAAATGAAATAGGTGCAAAACTCCAACTTCCTGTCTTTTTATATAAAGATTGTCAGCTAAGAATGTAAATAAATAAAGGCAAAATATTTAGGAGTAGGGACTTAAGAATTTCTTTGGTTTTTGGTTGCACAGAGTACGGTAAAGAAATGTGAGCTCCCTGGGTCTGTACTTAACCCTACCTTCAGTTCTAGCCTCGAGGAGCTGAAGTGTTTCTCCTGTTGTGCTTGGGCAGCACAAAGCACCTCTGGCTCCAGATCTCTGGTGAAACACCCTGGGTTTGCCTACCATGAGCAAAGGCAAATTGTCACCCTCTGCTTCAGCCTTCTGTAAAGGCGTCTGTAAAACCATAAGAGCAGGTCTATATGGAGCCAATGCCTTAACCCCAAAGCCCTGGAAACAGAAGCCAAGGCTCCCAGTGGAGCATCCCAGACATACAATCACATACATTTCTGTGTTCCTGCCATCCAAGGACCTTTGTGCCCTGACTTTGGGTCAGAAATATAAAATTTCCACCTAAACGACACAGAGGATTTACGAAATGATTCATTCATGCCCACGGTGGGAAACCTGCCCTCAGTTCAGTGAGGTCAGGTGTCTCCCAGTGACAGGATGTTGCACGGTTTGCCTTGAACAGAGCAAGTGCACCCCACCATGGTGTGGTCAGGTGGATGAGGCCCTTGCTGGACGCTCTGGGCATCCCTGGTTTTGGCAAGAGCCACGACAGAGGGTCCAGTATCTCTGCTTACTCGCCCATGCTTTATTCCTGGGACCTGCTCCCACAAGGATCAGAGTCCTCCTTCTCTCAGGTTCCCTCCCTACACACAGAGAGCTGAAATCTTGTTCTCTTCCCTATTTTTCTTTGGAAGAGCAGCTGCTTGGGCAGCACGGTGCTGTTCAGCACAGGGTTAGCTTCTGGGCAAGGCTGCTGACAAATAAAGTAATCAAACTAATGGCAGGCACTTTCCCAAAATCACTCAGGGCAGTAGCAGCCACCAGCATGCTGGGAACAGACACCCAGAGCATCTTCCAGAACATAAAAAACAAGCTCCCTTCAAAATACCTCTCCCACGATGTCTTAGATCCCCTCAGATATTTCTGAGTGTTAACATTAACTGATGAAGCAGCCTGAGAGGCATCAAAGCAGGTTTTTTCCTCCCTTCGTCATTAAGAGAAGCTGCTTTACAAGTAGCTGAGCAATTTGAAGGATATAAAAGGTGTGCAAAAATTGTCTCTTTAAGACATTGACTCAGTAACCTGTAAAAGATATTAGTTAAATACATTTCCTCGGGACTCCTACAGTCTTTGACTGAAAGTGTTTTGTACATAAACAAACAACAACGCTCCTTCCATCCATTAAAACCCACCAGGCACTTTAATACATCACAGCGTAACCATTTAGCTCAGTCATTTTTCATTGTTTGACCTCACTTTTAATTAGAGACTAAATTATTAATGCCGTTTGATAGGAGACAAACTACTTGGGAGTGCTGCTGTTCTCTAGGCCAGCTCTCAGGAACTACACACTCAGATTTTGTACGTTTCAAATAAAACATAAGTGGCCAGAAGAAAAACAATTTACATTTACAGCTCCTACAAACCCAGCATCCATCAAGAGTTTGGTGCTTAAAAAAAAAAATCTCATGTGGTGTTATCAGCAGACTTTTAAAAATCAGCAAGAAAATATAAAGTTCCCCCAGAGAGAAACTCCCTGGAGATTTTCCAAGAAGTTCATGAGCTCTGGAAAAGTAGTTGCCAGATCCTGTAATCAAAACGCCCGGGATTGTTTAAAGAAGTTAGCGGTGTATTTTTCCCTGCACAGCTTTGATGTAGAGGTTCCTAAGGAGGGAAGATGAGCCCAGAGAAACAGGTAAGCTGGAGGTGATTTAAAGCCAGAGAGCGAGAGGGCAGGGCTGCAGCAGACACCCAGGGTCTGAGCCAGCTTAGCTGACACCAACAGGCACCAAATTGCTCCCAAGTGGGCCAGGTCAGGGTGTAACTTGCCCCTCACCGGGGCATTTGATCCCTTGTAAGCCCTGGCCTGGGTTCCCCGCTCCTGGCACTTTCTCTCTGAGGCCACAGAGCACTATAAAAGCAGTTTCTCTAACACCAGGGCAAACAGCACATCCTGCTCACGGAGAGGAAGACCTGTTGTGAGGTCCTCCTCCAGGAAAATAAACACCAGCCTTGCCGTCATTGTTGTGAAGGAGATGACAAATCTGGGATCCTTGGGAGAGCTGTAGGGACTGGATTTGGCCTCCCTTCCCAACAAAGAGCCTGAGTCCAGGCCCTTTCCCTCCTGTTAAAGCCAAGCCTGGGTGATGCCCTATAAAACACTTGGCACTGCTGGGTAGAATAAAGAGCATCATTCCCCACCTGCAGGTGCCTGTTGAACTCCCCCCGGGGGTGTGTTTAGCCATTATCTCTTTTATTTGGGAGTTTTTAGCATTTCCCAGGACTGAATCATCTTCATCCCCCAGTGACAGCACACCTACCAGGGCTGGGGACCTCCCAGAGCAGCCACCCAGCCCTACACTGGCAGGAGATCCACATCTGCCCTTTCGAGGGCTTTGAGGAGCCAACAGCACAGGGCTGCCTGGAGCTGGCGAGGGGGTCACACCACAATAAGATGTTAGAAAAACCATACCAAAACCTTTCAAAAACTGCAACTGTGGAAGCTAGATAAGGAACTGGGGACACATTGAGGGAACGATTTCTCCAGCAAGGTTCATCGTCAGCAAGATCCCTTGCTGTGTTAGACAACTGTTCAGCTGTTTCCCACACGACTATGGCATCATCAAACAAGGATGGAAGTTTGCTGTGCTGCTGCTAACAGGCAAAGCCATCAGCCCTCCCCACACCCAGCTCCCTTTGTCACCTTCAGGTGCTCTGACTCAGCCCTGAACCCCTCCTGGCTCTGCCCTGTTGCTGGTGGGTGGCAGGAGCCCTGCACCCCTCATACAACGAGGGAGCGAGGCACTCCTCAGCTGTTACACAGCATTCGCTGTCTATACGACAGGCACAAAGTAACAATAATGCTTCTGCTAATTTGATGAAGCAGAAAACATGATCTCCACGTCGTTCTTTAAAAGCAAGGAATCAGTTTTTCAGCTGGACTGGCCTTTCTGCAAAGGATGATGCCTGCCAAGCCCATTTGTTTGGACTCAGCTTTTCCCTGGCAGAAATTTGAAGAGTCCTGTGTCCCGTCGTTCCACTTAAGCCATGAGGTTTCTAGTTCTTTGCCATCCAAACTCAGGCTACAAAAATTCACTGAGTTAGATTTTAGCCTGCAGTGCTATTGCTGTCAAGTCCGAATGTGGTTTTATTTCTTAGACAAGTGTCTTTTTCTGTTTTAGTGGGTTTCAAGCAGTTATTTTCACTTACTCCTAAGACACAGAAAAATTGCTGTTTCTTCTCCCCCCTACCCTAAAAACGACATAATCTCCCCTGTATGCTTTCAGTGTAAAATAACCAAGTGCATATGAGGACTAATGGCCCTAAAGGAGCTGGCTAGATCTACTCACTCAATAATCCATGCCTTCGAAAGGCCTGATTTCACAGTTACAGAGACACCCCTGAGCAGTTTTGCGGCGAGAGCGAGCACTCGTAGCATCTCCTCTTCTCTCGATATGCTTCAGCAGCTCCCTCTAATGTCAGTGGGGACCCCCGTGTACAGCTCCAAGAAAATTAGACAGCATCAGACCACATCCTGCCCTCAGATGCACATCCACAGCCTCCAGTGGAGGTAATGAGACCATCACAGCATCCCAAGGGATGGAAGCTGGGCAGGAGGATGCGGATGCTCCTGGGACCCAGCACGTCCATCTCACCCTGAGCTCCATCTGCGGACAGGGCAATGCATCCATGCAAGATGCTGCTGCATGAGAGGGACCCCAGGGATGGAAGCCCCTTCCTCTTCACCGACTCTGGTCCTAATGCCAGGAGGGAGAGCTGTAGGACAGAGGCTAGGAGCATAAAGCAGCCAGAGTCCTTGAACGAACCCCCCATTCACATTCAGTTCTAATCTGCCGGTGCCCTACGTCCAGTAGTCAGTATTTTAAATTGTTATTAAATGTCTTTGGGGGGATTATAATTTGTATGCCTGATTATACAACGGATATACCTATCTATCTCGTGGTATCACAAATAGCCATACCATAATGATGATTGAAATACATAATCCCCCCAAAGATGGTCAGAACAATTTAAACTTCCCTCTGCTTAATTAAGAGAGTTAGGGGATTAGGTACATGAATTAAATGGAGGAGAAGGTTTGGTTTATGTTTTTAAAACCCAATAGAGTCACAGGGAACTGGCAAGGGAGAAGTTAGACTGCCTTGTCCATCCTTCTACTGTCTTGTCTCAGACAGACCTGTCTTTCTGTCTGCCTGCCTGGCACTGGGAGTTTTTCTCCTTCAATGAGAATAGGAGAGCTCTTCTCCTCCATTTTTCCACCTTCCAACGTCTCCAGTGTCTTCTCAGTGTCTTCTAAGGAAAACACCTCAGCACACGGCCTGATGCCATCACAGATCGCATCCCTGTGACCACAGAGTGCTCGTGGCTTGCATTGTTGAGACACTCAGAGCTCTACCTGGCCATACCAACCCACTGTGTCCTGCTACCTCCAGCCCCTCTCCCTAGCACAGAGCGACAACAGCTCCATCACCTCTGGATGACCATGGGGGATGAAGTTTCTTTGGGTGAGCTCCAAAGACCTGTGCACAGAGGAGAAACACTTCAGAAGAGATTTAAGAAAACAAGCCCAACTCTCCCAAGTTTCCCTTCCTTCAGCAGATCTTGGACTTGCCAATACTCTGCCAAGCAGAGGTGATCTGTTTGTCTTCTTCATGCTGACAATAAATCCAATCACACCTTGGACGGGTAAGTAGAATCAATTGAGTCCCTGCAGCACCATCCTCCCCTCGGCTCAGTGCCAGCCCCCCTCTCCCTCATCAGCCATGCTAACAGGGAAAACCAGGCGGATTTCACTCCCCGCATTTACCTGCTGATTACAGAGCCATCTTTGTCATTAGGGGTAAATTAATCAAGAGAGGTGAATGTTTTCGACAAGCTGCACTGTTTACTTCAAAAAAGCAGAAACAAAATTAGTGCGATACAGGGAGAGCCAGGCACTTGCTGGGCAGAGCAAAGGAGCACAATCCGTTGGGAAGCAAAATCACTGACTTGTTATTGCTGACTCCAAGCGCAGCTTGGGGACAGGGATCCCTAAGCAGGCAGAGAGCTCCATGGGGTGCCAGGGAAGGACTCCCTGCAATCCTTCCCCCTGGTCCCTGCTGCCAAAACCCCCTGCCTAGGAAAACCAGGACTATCGTGCGCCGCACGCACAAGTACCAGGGCAGCTTTGACACCCTGATGCTCACCTCTCTCCACTGACAGATGTCAGGCTGGGATGTTCCCAGTTCCTTTGCACACTTTAGTCACCCCTAGGAAGGGTCTCCTTCACTCCAGTCCTAGCCAAACCTTTTGGCCTTGGAAAAAGGCACAGAAGATTTTTGCAGCCATCCATAACTCTCTCTGTGGGTCTGACCAGATGCAGCTGAACCATTGTCTAGTTAAGAGGAAAAGATCAACCCGGATTTAAGAGGCAGCAAGGCCTCCATAACTCTTCCTTGGAGCACAGCCTGGCTGAATTTATGCTCTGCAGTGTGGCAGCAGGAAACAGATATAACTTGTAGTGATGGAGCTGCTCCTTCTGAGAGGGAGGCTCTCGCCCCAGCCCTCAACGGGAAAGTTTTGGGGCCACACCTGAACTTCAGACAGGGTGTCCCAAGGTGCTGCATGTGGATCCTGGTTCAGATCTGCAGGGCCCGTAGCAGGGAAGATATTTTTTTCCCCTTTCTTCTTCTTTTTCTTTTTGTCTTTGAAATCTTGTCAGTATATCAACACACTTGATAAGGGCAGTGTTGTAGTTACACTTCTTTAATTAAGTGAATAATTAAAAAGAAGTTGATCATCAATTAGTTAATTAAATAATTAATCCATTTTACTTTCATACCCTTTTTTGTTAATCACTGTGGCTTCGGTAATGAGCCGCCTATGGGTTGCTAGGCAACCGCCTCCTCGTTTAAACAATCAGCAGCTGCCGCCCGTCAGCCCGTGTGAAGGGATGCGCGGGGCCGGGGCCGGGGCCCTTTTGGGGCCACAGGTTCGAGCCCCGCCTCTGGCGCGGCCCCCACCCCCGCCGCTGCCTCGGGAACCGCCGGGGAAAGCAGGAATTCCCCCAAAAGCCGCTGGAAAACCAACGTCCGTGCGCTCTGCCAGGGCCCAGGCCGCAAGGACGGACGGAGACTGCTACCGGGTAGCAGGGAGGAAGGCAGGGATGTGGTGCCGCCCCTCCCGACGGGGACCGTGCTCACTCACCCCCGACGGGCGCCGGCAGCGCTGGCGCGGCTTCCCTCGTCCGCACCCGGTGCCTTCCTGGGGGGCACAGCCACCCCTCGCCCCTCAGCGACCCTCCGTGCCTCAGTTTCTCCGGGAGAGCGGTGCCCCTACGGTCCTTTCAGACAGTCCCTGCCCCGTGGGGGCAACGGAGGGAGGCAGTGCTACTCTGCCGCAGGCGGCAGCTCCCCTTCCCTCTGCTCGCCCCCCTTATTCTCCCGAGTTCTTTTTTTTAATTTTTATTATTTTCTCTTTTTTCCCTCTCTTTTTTTCCTCTCTCTCTTTTTTTTTTCCTTTTTTTCTCCTCCCTCCGCTGTTGCCAATTGTTTCTCTACCCCGGGGCCAACCTGTAAATGAGATGTTACATCTGCACCGAGCTAAGTAAACACTTTATAAATGAATAAATAAGTGAATAAATAACGAAATAGTAGTATCTGAGCCGAGCGGAGCCAGGCGCGGCCGGGGGAAGCGGGGAGCTGGACCGGGGGCGGGCCAGGCGAGACCCCCGGCACCCAGAGCTCCAAAGCGCTGCCACGAGCCGCTTCCCGGGGGGATCTGAGCCGGCTTTCCCGGAGTGTCCCCCCTGGCAGCGCAGTGCCAGAGTCCCGTCCCTCCCCGCGCCCCCACTCCGGATCTGTCCCGGGAGGGGCCGGGGCTCGGTGGCCCCTCCAGGGCTCCGGCCGCACCCCCCGGCCCGGGCTGAACTTTGTAATTATAATGGATAACGAGAACAAAGGCAAGAAGCACTCATTGAGTAACTGATATCAATTATGGAAGCAGGCTTTTGAGCCCGGAATAAATGATAGGGGAATTGGCCTGAGAGGGAGTGGGAACAGACATGTTATTATTTACGCCAGATTAAGAAAAGTATCCAATTTGCTGGTCATCTCCTTCCGCTGGGAATCGGCATCAATTTTATTATTGTTCCTCAGATTTTAATATTCTCTAAATGAATTAAGATCGAGCTAGGTAGTTAGTCAATAGTTTAATGCAATTAATTAACTTCCCATCGCTTGGTTATCTCTGTTCGGGCCCCTTTTCTCTGGCCGGCCCCACTGCTGGGCAGCAGTTTGGGATAAATAAGGATGAGGCTCGGCTTGGAGCCGGGCTCCGTGTGTCTGTGTGTGTGTGTCTGTGTGTGTGTTGACTCTTTGGTGTCTAGATTTTTTCCACTGTTCCGTGCATTGTACGACATAACTAGAACTGAAGCAGTACATTTCTTCAAACAATGCCTCCCCGATTCCATTTGTAATGGAATTGGAGGGAGAAAATGTAATTGTGTGTTAAACATGAGGCAGCCATACATGAAGATAAGCAGGGCTGAGTGACTGGATATGGAAATCCGGCGCGGGGACTAGATACTAGAGGTCTATTTTGGAGTTAAATGGCTCATAAAAATAGGAGGCTGGGGTTTATTTATTTATTTATTTATTTGCCCGAAAATCTATAGGGCTGCGCATGTGGAGCTGCGTTTTGAGGGGGCGAGAAATGCATGGGGCTGATGGAGGGGTGGTGGGGTGGCCGCTGCTTTGGGAGGGGGATAGGGAAAGGGAAAGCAGCCAGCCCGTGGGTCAGGGCTTCCTGCCCGGGGACCCCCGCCCGGATCCCCGCTTTGGTGGGCATCCCTTGGAGCCAACCCCTCTCGGAGCAACTTCTGCGGCCCAGGTCAGGACAAGTGAGATCGGGGTTTCCCTCACGGGTTGAGGGACCCCGCCGGAGAGGAGGGGCCGGGGGCCGAGCCCCGGGGCGCTCCGGGGGCTCGCAGGGTGGGGGGCACACAGGAGCTCCGGGGGGCACACAGGGGACCCGGGGATGCGCACAGGGAGAGGGAGCCTCTCCCCGCACGGGACCGCAGGCGGAGCCACCCCGAGGTCCCTCAGGACGCCGAGCCCCGTCCCCCCAGGGCGCCCCGTCCTGTCCCGCCCTCGGCCAGGCCGGCGGGGCCGTTCCGGGGGGGCCGCTGGCCGAGGCCGCCCCTTCCCCGCCGGACATCTGGGAACGTCGTTAGGGCCGCTCTGCTCAGGAAGTTTTTCACACTTCACGTCTCATTAACCGCAGGTCTCGGATTCCTTGGGAAAGGGGGACAGGCGGGAGGGCGGCGGCCCGAGGAGGGGGGGCCCCAACTGATGGGAGAAGCTCGGGGGGCCCGGAGAACGCCGCAGCCCCCGGTGCCCCCCGAGGCCGAGCTCCATCGCGCAGAGCCCCTGGGTGGCCACCCTGCCCCGGCCGTCGAGGTGAGCCCGGGAGGGATTTGGGGCAGGGAAGGAGCCAGACACGGCAGGGGGGGACCCCTGGAGTAGCTGCGGGCACCCCCCCCGCACCGCCCCGCCGGGGCCCAGCCCCCAGTGCGAAAGGACCTGGGCTCCCCTTCCCTCCTCCGCACCCCGCAGGGCCGCCCCGAGGGGCCGCGGGGGCCGCAGCTGAAATCACAGTCCCTTCTCTTCCCGGGGGCTCGGCGGCCCAGCCTCTGTGGGATGCAGCCTTCTGGGGAGGGCGCGGACCTCCCCAGCATCTTAAATGTTTAAAAAGGGTTTGTTCTGTACTTACAGTGAGCGAAATTAAAAAGAAACAGTAAAAATATTTGAAAATGAAGTGCATTATGTTTAATAAATATAAAATGAACAAAGGCTGCTATATTGCCAGCAATATCATTTCTTGCCCAGGGGCATTAATAAAGACTGAAAGGTTTGGAAAAAACAATATTTTCTATTAAAATTCTACGGTGCGTTTCAATATTAAAAGGATAGGTGATGAATTTTCAGTGTTACTCAGACGGGGTCAGCGACTAATTTCATTTCTTTCTGGTCAGCATTCTGTCGATAATTAATCAAAAGCAGAGTTTCTTAATGAAACACTTTTCATAAGGTGATAATTAGCAGGAAAGACGCAGAGTGCAGACAGTCACTGGTAGCTGTCTAATAACCAGAATGAAATCAGGGCTGGGTCCAGGGAGTTAAGCAAGAGCTCAAAAGAAAAAAAAAAAATTATGAAAATAAAAAGGGAGAAGAGGAGGAAAAGGGATGGAGGAGCCGCCTTGTGCAAAGTCCCGGGAGAGGGTTGTGTTTTTCAGCCCACTGCTGATCGCTTTTAACACCCGAGCTGGTGTGATTTCGCCTCCCGTGCCCCGCGGGGCGCGGAGTGGGCGCGCAGCCCCACGACCCGGACCCACTTTGGGGGGCTGGAAGCGAAGATGCCCCTACATACACCCCCCTCATCCTCACCCCATGCATTGAGCTTCCAGGCAGATATCAGCGCAGAGGACACGGTCCCCACCCGGGCCTTTCCCCGCCTCACCCCGCAAAAAACGCGTGGAAAGAGTAAATGAAGTTAATGAAGAAAATTAGCAGCGATTAGTGAAAGCGCCGGGGTCCGGCAGAGCTGGTGCTCCGGCCAGGAAAGTGTCTGGTAACAATTACAAAGATACCCCGCGCATAAACAAAAGAAATTAGCCCCTGGAATGATATTAAACAGTATAAAATTAACCGAAAGTTGTAATAAGTGAGGAATTAAAAAGGACCTGGCATTAATTCGTGTGTCTGAAGAGAGCCCAGCAGAAGGGAGAGAGAGGTGTGCTGAACCTTTAATTAATATTTGGCTGGAACACACCTTATTCATAACATTCATTGATGTAGTTACTCCACAAACAGACAGGGATAATTTGTTTAGATAGATAAAAATAACCTTAAGGTGAGATTTTAAATACAAAACCAATCTATCCCTTGCATCTAGTCTGGCACTTAAACAGCAAACCTTTCAATGGGCTTTTTTCTCATATTAATATATTTTTTTTAATCCGAACATGAATGACAGGTACTGCTTTCCTACGACGCTGGGTGTTTTATTATAAAATTCTCCTGAAATGCTGTAAACTTTCAGATAAAGCTGAGAGGCAGGAGGCTGTTGAGTAGATGAGATTATTGATAGTTATTGAAAGTATCCAAATAGGATTTAGAAATCGGGCTCCTGCGCCTTTAATAGAATTCCAGATAATCTTTTATCACAACAAGACACCCATAGAATTATTTAAACAGATTGGACTATTCCAGCAGCAAATTTCAATTATTCTAATGCTTTAATAAATGTGTTGTGTGTGTATTAAATTCAAGCTTCTTAATCCAAATTTTACGATTTAACTGCTCTGATTTTTCATTACAACTACACCCACATACAGCAATTTACTTTTTTTTTTTTTTTTTTCCCCTTTATCCTTGGGAAACTGATGCCTGAACGAATCGGGCCCTCAAATAAAATACAAAATAAAGTCTGACTTAAAAGTGAGTTCCATACTCCCCAAACAAGAGAAGTAAATAGGAGGCTCCGCAGGCCCCTGTGAGGAGTACGGGAGAGGGAAGCTCAGGTAGGGAACATGATGGGAAGAAGGGAAAAAAAAATAAAAAGAAAAAAAAGGAGAGAAAAATCAAAACGCAGGAAAATTAGGAGCAAAGGATTGAATTGATGGGATCTGGGGGCTTTGTGGCTGGAACCTTTTGTTTCAATATTTATTTCCTCGGAGGTTAATACCTTTTTTTTTTCTTTTTAAACGTAACAGCAGGTGAGAGGGAAAAGCGTGGCCTTCAAAATCTGTCAGCATCAAACCAACTAAAGGAACAGGATTATCAAACAGTGGGAGAGAAACAATATTTTAAATTATCATTAAATTATGGAGACAAGCTCTCGAAAGGAGGAGGGCACAAAACGGATCAGCGGCTTCCCCTGCACACACACACGCACGCGGGGATGTTCTCACGCGTTCCTCTTTCTTGCCAGAAAGGAAAAAAATAATAATAACAACAATAATAATAAATAGCGAGGGGCGTCCTCTGTTGAAAGGAGAAAGAGTTAACGGGTTTTTAAATATTAGAAGTCCCGGCTAATGAAGCAACCCGGGTTCTAGTGTAGCGGAGCACAGAACCGGGGCCGGGGGGTGCGGGGTCCCCCCTGCCCGGGCCCCTCGGGGCTCCCCTCGACGGGGCGCCGGTCCCTCCCCGGGATTTCCCGGCTCTGGGATGGAGTTGGCGGCATATGCAGATGCGGAGCTGATTAATTGTTTTCCATCATTTTCTTTGCCACCGCCGCCCGTTCCCAAACACGGCTGGTCCATCCTTGCCTACAGACGTGGGAGTCACGGCCTCGGTGCGGGCGTGCTCCGCTGCCGGGCGGGCTGTCCCGGACGCCACCGGGGCTGGGGGGCACCGGGGCTGCACCCCTCGACGGCATCGCTTCCCTGGGCGAGCGGGTGGGCGAGTGCCTGCCCCCCGGACAGAGCTTCCCTTCCCCGGAGCACAGCATCCCTCGCCGGGGGTCAGAGCCTCCCTTCCCCGCGGGTCAGAGAATCCCTTCCCCGGTACCGAGCAACCCTTCCCGGGAAGCACAACATCCTTTCCCTGGGGTTCAGATCATCCTTTTTCCGGGGCAAACCACGACTCCTCCTGCCCCAGTCACCCCAGTCTGTCGCGACCCCCTGGAACACCCCCACCCCCGCCCCTGACACGCGTTATTTGCTTACAAGGGGCCCGGAGGCAGCTCAGCCTCCGGGGCTGCAGTCTCGTTATTAAGCAGTTCAGTTTGTTAATATTTCAGGCCTGACCCTGGCGAGGAGGATGTGCAGAGCCGCCCTGACCCCAGCCTGCCTCCTCAAAGTACTTTTGTAATCAGCTGTTAACTATACAAATAGCCTTGCTGCTAAGGATTATCAGATAATCGTATTTTATTAACTGTGAGAGGCAGCCTGTAAATATTTAGTTTTATTATCTCGCCGGGTATCAAATATTACTCCAAATTTCTACTTACGGATTTTGCCCTCCTTCCCCAGCCTGGAAAAGTTGTGCAAGTTTAATTTTATTATTTATATTTTGAGAGGTGGTAAACATTTCGCTTTGTTTGACTGGAGTAATTGTGTAAATCTTATTAGCAATATGCATATTTACTGTAGTGCTATGCAATGTTAAATGGGTTTTAAATTATATAATTACTAGTCTCTATTCCTAAATGGATATTTAGAGCAGGTTGGAAATTGTTGTACTTTCCGGGACCTCTCCGGGCGGCTGCGAGGCGGCTTCCCTGCACCCCCACCTCCAAAAAGGGGCTAAATTTTGGGGTCACAGGAGGGAGAAGGGCAGGTTGGGGCTCGGAGGGTGCTGGGTGGGGGACCCCGTCTGCCCGGGGCCGGGGCAGCCCGGGAAGGACCCGCGGTCTGCGGGCGAGCCGGGCGGTGTCGATCTGTTTTATAATCTTTGTTTAATGTTGCATTTCTAAGCTCTGTATTAAGCAGCTGTATCAGCGGTTAGATATTTAGTTGTATATAATTTACACCCTGATCCTGAATCGATCCGACACCTCCGGATGGAGTCTCTCTCATTTTTCACGCTCCTTTCGAGGTGCTGAAATAATATCCTCTCATTAGAAGGCTGCGAAGCCTGGCTAATTTATCCAAACTGTCAGTGGCTTGTACAACCTCGGGTTAAAAATAAATCAGCAAAGAAACACCCCCCCCCCCTCTCCCCAACACACCCCAACGGAACCGATTTATCAACAAAATTAAACTAGCCTCCATCTAACCGATTTACTAGCAAACAGTAAAGCATTCACAAGCCTCCGCGGCTCCGGCGCTCCGCGCCGCTCCCGCAGCTCACACATTTATTAGGAAATTGTTTCCCCTCCGCGGAATCAAATCACAGCCCGGGAGTGCGCGGGGGGATGCGTCAAAGTCTGCCAAAGTCTCCGCGCTCTGCGGGGCAGCCCGCGGAACATCCGCGGAACCCCCGCTTCCCCCCACC
>VZTI01004947.1:53571-71071 GCA_013397865.1 Struthidea cinerea | reverse complement strand
GGGGCAGCGGGGTTGGAGTAGGAAGTGGGGCACGGCCAGCGGCGCCCCCGGCTCACGCTGCCCATGGCAAGAGCAAAAGACGCTGGGATGCTCCCGGAGAGGAGCAGCTTGGAGGGACCGGGGAGGGGGATGCAGCTGGGAACACCCAAAGGGGCTGGGGGGATCAACGGGGATGGAGGGGACCTGCGGGGAAAGGGGGGGACACGGCAGGACGGGGGGGAGTGGGGAGACCCGCAGGGATCGGGCCCCGCTCGCCCCCCGGTACCCACTGCCGCTCTGTGGTGGAGTCCCTTCCCTCCCGGTGTCCCCCCTGCTGTTTCCTCCCCTGTCCCCATCTGTCCCCCTCGGAGCTCGTGTGTTTTGGCCTTTGTGTCCCAGCCTTGCTGCCGCCCCGCTCCCATCTCCTTCTGCCCCATTAACCCCCGGCACGAGTCCCGGCGACAAAAGGGCTGCAACCTGATCCGGGCTTGATTGAATCCCTATTGTTCTCCCGGCTAATTCCCGCTTGTCCTCCCTTCCCCGCCACGGGCAGGGGAGGCCCGGGTGTGCGTGTGGGGGTGGCTGTCTCTTAATTGCTTAAAAACTAACTGCCCCACCACCCGACCGCTGAGAAACCCGCAGCAGGTTGGGAAGGGGCTGCTGTTCCTTGGAAATGAATTCATTTAATTCCAAGTTTGTCCCTGGGAAAATGCTGCCCACCCTCGTCCTAGGCATGTCAGGAGGAATAGCAGGGCTTTTAAACAGGGGATTAAGGAAAGTGGTCACTTTTGACTCAGTAGGAAAAATCCCTCCGTGACGGTAATGAAAGCCTGGATGATATAAGTATCTTCTGGTTCACAATAGCAATTAATATGGTAATATTCTACTATTAAAGATGCTAACATTAAGATGGAACTTGTACGCGGTTAAAACATTTAATAGAGGGGAAAATGCATTCCTCGAGCATCAGGTAACAAAGTCAAATGGAAAAGGGGGGAAACGAAAGTATCTTAAAATAACAGAAACCTCTACATAATTTGGAAAGGCTTTTAATACTCCCTTCCTCCTCAAGGAAAACTTGAGGTGCTTTGAGAAGCAGGTATTAACGAGTGAGGAAGGAGGGAGTTTGTGCTGGGTGGGGAGAGCTGCACTGGTGGGAGCCCAGCCCTCTTTGGAGACCAAATGCAATGGGGGGCATCTGCAGTGACCAACTGGTGACCACTGGAGTAGCCTGTGCTGGGACAAAGCCATTGAAGCATCACAATATTCCAGAAACATGGGGGTTGGAAACTGTGTCTGGAGAACTCTGGTCAAACCTCTGCTCCAGGCAAGACGAAGTTCAGAGTGAATCCAGGCTGACCATGACCTTGTGATGTAGAGATGTACTACATTCCCCAGGGATGGAGGTCCCAGGGCCTCTCTGAGCCCTGTCCTGGTGCTGCACCATGTTAATCCCGGTTTGTTTTCCCACTCAGGTCTACCTGTGCATCCCCTGGCTTGCCTTGGGGTGCCTAGTCCCATGCAAACACACCAAATCGTGATTATATCACAGGGAACAGCAAAATCTTTGATTTCTGCTCGAGAAGGAGGAATATTAAGACCTGCTCACCTCTGCCCTGTGAATCCACTTGGTTTGATCAATTTGCCAAGCAGAGGACAGACACAGTTAGGCAAAAATAGTCTCTTAGCAGAGTTTTTAAGTATGAGTCTATCGGGGAGAAAATGACAAAGCACTTATTTAAACTACAGTTCACACTTTGATTACAGTAAAAGCCTTTTCTTTTTTTTCACTTTTGTTTTCAATTAAAAACAGTCAGGATTTAGGTTTTTGCTTTTCACTATAATAAAAGTAATTTGCAAAGATAATAGTATTGTGGGAATGAAGGAACCTTTCAGCTGATCACTAGAAGAAGCAAATATTTACCAACTGGCTCTGATGATGAATTGGAGACTGATGTGGAGAGTATGATCTTCATCCTGGCTACAGCTTTGCTGACTTCATCAAATCTGACCATCTTGGGTTTACAGTTATTTTTTCTCTGAAATGTAGTTTTCCTGGGAAGAAAAAATGTCTTCTGAAGCTTGCACTACTGCATAATTTATTTAAAAGAAACACTGCCTGGCTGATGCCAAGGATTCACGTAGGTCATTCAAGCTCCAGTCTGCCCAGTTAGCTCAGGTTCCCTGCCCCAGGTTCCCTCCTTCCATGTCTTTTCCTTCAGGAAAGTTGCATGTGCAAAGCCACTCCCAGGGTAGATCCTCTGCTAAGCTCACAGCTGCATCAAAGCCGTGCATCACAGGAAGATGTGAATCCACTTTCACCGAAACTAGAGAAGATGGAGAGGAAAATGGATGGAGAACAGGTCACTGAGGGGCCAATGCCAGTAGAAGTGTCACTGTCCCGTGCTGTCCCATGTTGGAGGTTGCACTCCTGTGTGTGCTGCTGAGGATACTCCCTGACCACACTGAAAGGAACAAGTCAGATTAGCAAAAGCTTTGTGTTTAACTTCAGCTCATTCTGATGGAGCTGGGTAGGGACCAACCACTCAGTCCAACAGGCAGGTCTGCAGGGACAGGGATCATAAGCAGCGAGGGTGAGTGTTGGCAAGCAACCTCTTCAACTGGGAGATGCCTGCTGGTTGCAGCCCCTTGCCTTTCCCACAATCTTGTCTCCCAAAAATCTCCCCACGACATGCTCAAACTTGGCTCTGTAGCAAATAACAATGCACTGATGACATGACACAGAGCAGTGGTTCAAAGTAGTAGAATAACGACCAAGAAAAGTTTGTCTGTTTAATTCTCCTTCTCTCTTTTCCCTCACTCTCTGCTGCTATTGTGATGTTAGTTAAAGTTGAAGACATGAGGGAAAATGAGGACCCTTCAAAGAGCTGCTCAGCTGGAGCCAGCATAATGGGAGCTGAGAGGCAGCTTGCCCCCAGGACTGTTCCCAGCTCTGCTGCTGGAGGTTTATGTGGGTAAAGGTGACCTTTGTGTCCTCTCCCACCCTTGGCACCTTGTCTAGTCTGTGTCCAACATCTCCTGGTGGAGACCATCTCACCATGCGCAGAGGGGCTCAGCCCTGCAGGCAAAGGGGCTTTGTCGGTGTGGGGGCTCCATCAGCACAGGGGCTTCACCAGCAAGCGCTCTGGAATCAACTGTAATGCAGATAAAGATGTAGGAATCGGAAAAAAGAGCTGCTGAAATTGAGCAGTGGGTGACACGGAGGGAGGAAGAAAAAGCCTCAAACTTTAAAGGCATATTAAAAGAGGGCATGCAGAAAGTGAAGTCAATTAGCCAAAAGAATCATTTGCTGACCGAGGTCGTTGGGCCGAATTCCTAAAAGGATTCATGAATCGACTAAAAATACCCTTGGGATAGCTTGAATACGGATTGAGTTACTGAAGGGCAATGCCCCAGATGACCCAGGAGACCCTCTGCAATCCCACAATATAAACAATGACGCCATCAACATTTGTACTAAGTACCTGCTCGGGCTCCCATCCGTCGCAGGAGCGGAGCCTGAGAGATGCGCTCTGTTCCCTACCTTAGCCCAGAGGGCATCCTTTAGGTACCACCCCAGTAGTCAGGGAATTATAGAAAACCCTCTTGACAATGGTAGGAGCAGGGAGAGGCCACAAAGATCAGTGGAAAAGCCTGATGGAAACTGCAGTGCTGAAAAGAACAATGGGAAGGCTGGAGAAAATCACTGGTGAGCACAGAGACCCAGGGCATGGGGACCTTAATGTAATGCTGGGGAGCCACTCGCAAGGCACAGGGGGACAGGGACAGTCTGGGGAATCTGCAGGCATGTAACTGTGGAAACAAAGCTAACTACATACCCAAAAAACCAGATGGAGTTTGGACACATTAGGAAATACAGCAGGACTGTGCGTCCCACCAAGATGTCCCACCGAGATGCTCCAGGAGACCCTTGCCATTGGGATGTGCCATCCAGCTGTGGAGCAGTGTACAGACCCCACATGGACCAGAGATTGTGTGCTGTACTGACTGTGGCAGGGGAAAAACCATTTTGTCATTAGCTGTTTCTCTTTCCCTGAACATCCCTGATGATTAGACCTGACTGAAATGACACCCATGGTGTCACCGCTGGACATTGTCCTGGGAGGTGGCAGACCACTGTCACACCTCACATAGGTGTACAGGCTTAATGGGAAGGCAAACCTGCAGCTCTAAATCTCTAACTTGTAATTCTAGTACTGAGGATAATAATGAAAACAAGGTTAGATAAAAACATTCACTATCAAAATTTAATTATGCATCCACAGGCTGAGGCTCATTATTCATCCTCCAACCTGGAAACAAATTAGTCTAATGAAGCCATGAGTTAAAATGGAGAAAGGATGTAAAGGCTGGAGAATATTTATGTCTGTGCTCGTGTGTCAAAAGCAGCACAGAGCTCTGGGTGCTACATTTGTCACTGGAATCAGGTGCTTCCTAGATGTGGTGGCGTATCCAGGATTTGGATTTTGCCATGAGCAGGAACAGTCGCTCCTGAGTGGAAATCTGAAGCAATCAGAGACTGGTGAGACGTGGGGGCTCAGTACAGGCATGGGGGCTCATCAAAACCAGATGTAATCAGAGCCCAGAGGTCTAAAGAGACCCAAATACCAGTGTCAGCTGCCACTGAGTCAATCTGACTTGAGGGACACACTTTGTGCTGGCACAAGCTCCCTGGTGACAGCCAGAGTAGCCCCATGGAGAGTTTGGCTCCAGTGACCTCTAGTAAATGGGAAACCAAATCTCAGGGTTTGGGAAGAAAAGAAATTGGTAACTAAGTATAGTGGGATGGCAGCTCTCTGTGGGTTTATTGTGCAAGTGTTTAAGTAGACAAAGGCTATAATTAAACTGCCCAGGAATGTTTAATCACAGCAAGGAAGGTCTTTTGCCCTGCTCCTTCCCTGCAGAATTTGGGCAGAAATGAAATTACATCGCAGGAAAGGGAACTGGTCCACATTTAACCCACACCCTCTGCCGCACCTCCCAGGCCGGGGCTGGTTGCTTTGGCCACCTATAAAAGTCACCCACGAACTGTAGCTCCTGGCACAAGCGGGTTTGAGGATAGTTACAGGCTTTTCCACTGCACACCACGGCAAGCCTGCTGATATATAGCCCAGGTCTGAGCTCTGCAGCAGAGTGCAAAAGGTTCAAGCGACCTAGTAAAGACCGTGCCAGTACCAGAGAACAAGTCCCTGTAGGCCCCCGGCTGAGCCATTCTCACCGCTTTATTCTCTCGCTCCCATCCTAATGTGCTTAACTATAAATGACCCCTTTATTTTTTATATCTCCATTTCATTTTTCCCCTTCTTCCAAGAAAGCAGTAAAAGCAGGGAAGCCGAGAAGCAGAGCTCTTATTGTAAAGTGAGTGCTGACATGGAGCAATTCTGGGGACCTCGCAGCTCACGTTGAACATTTGTAACATCACCGGGAGCCTCCGGGCTTCTCCTCTGAGAACCAAGCCCTAATCCTGCTCCCAGGCGCCCAGAAGAAGCCTATTAGGATCACACAGGCAGAGGTGAGCTGCTTCTGGTCTGGAGGCCCTGACATTCACTGGCTGAGCTTGGCACTATTTTATTTCCAGTTTTGCTGGCTGTTTTATTCCATGCTGTCCCAGGGTTCTACACAGGGATGGCAGATTGGGGGTGAAGACAACCCAGCTGAGCAGGCCCCCCTAAACACAAGCCCCTCTTTTGTGCTCTTTGTCTCCGATATGCAGAAGATGCTCAGCCACCCTGGGCAGAAGCACAACATCTTGCTGTTTATTAGTATAATTTTTAAAGGTGCCTCATTGTATTTATTTGCTGTGTGGTTAAACATTTATTATTTATATTTAATTTTCCCAGATTCAAAGGGGCATCACTAGTGGCTGAGTGCCTGCAGATTCAGTGCAGCTCCTTCACACACTTATTTATGTAACCTTGGCCTCCCCCGAGGGGCTCCCGTTTCACTATGTGCCATCGGCCTCTTAATTGGCCTCACAGATCACGCCTTCTCCTTCGGCTCACCCAGGTCCCTGTGACTCGTAATTTCTAAGATATTAAATGTGGTTGAAACAAAAGAGTTCAGTGAATTAAAGCCAGGAAGTTTCCTATCCCTCCTAAACCTCTGCTGCCAATTCCCTCTGCAGGGCGATGGCCAGGCTGGGGTCATCACCATTGGTCTGGAGGGCTCAGGGAAGGACCAGGCTGTGTCCTGGGCAAGGGGTGGACATCCCAGCCATTGCAATCCCGGGCTCTGCACCCAGCTGTGTCTTCTTGATAAGAGCATTTGGCACTAATTAGTCTCCAAGCAGCTGATTAACCCGCGGGGATGTATGGAAGCTGTTTTCGCTATAAGATACTACAAGAGAGGCAGGACTCTCCTTGGGACTGCTTTGCACAGCCAGTCCAGCCCCCTTGGATGGACAGTGGGTGGTGGGATGGGGGAGGCCCATCCTCTGCCTCTGAGCCACCCCAGAGCCCCCATCTCCCCACTCCCTAACACTATAAAATCTCACCCAGCTAAAGGTTTGGGTACCAAACTCGTGGGGGCACCCATGCTGGGCCCCTTACAAAGACACACACTCTGGGTTCTAAAGATGCAATTTCCAGAGCCATGGAGACTAGGAACTCTCAGTGGCACTTCCTGAGAAATAAAACCATATTGAGGGGATGGCTTTGGATGTTCCTTTTGTGACACACCTTCCTGCCAATGCACCCCAAGCATCTTAGGGACGCATGTGACCCAAAGATGCTGCATTTCACTTCCAGCCACCAGCCCTGATGCTTCATAAACAAATAAAAATGCACTTGAAGCTAATAAACTTTATTTTAGACAATACAAGTCCTGTAGCAAGGAGTTCCACGTGTCAGCAACAAGGCAAAGACATCTGGACAACTCAATCACATGAGGTTTTCAGTAGGGTAACTAAACATCTGGGTGAAGGGGGCTGATAACCCCAGCACATTTTTACCCAGTTGCCAGCTGTTAGAGAAACTTCACTGCCATAGGTAAAGCTATTTCAACATTAATGGTTTTATACCTTCTCCTTAAATATATCACGGGCTATACTTGGAGATGGAGTTTGAGAGTAAACATTGTTATGCTGGAGCTGTCACCTGTGAGTAATCACAGACCTAATTGAAGCTGGCCAGCCTATTAAATAAACATTCTGCATAAACGAGGGAGCAAAGAAATACCCTTTAGTTTGGTAATAGTAGAAATGATGGAAACCAGTACCTGAGTCAGGGACCAGGGAGATGGGATTGGAGTAGCAGGAGAGCCAGGGAGGGAGGTTTTCCCCAAGTAGCTCACAGCAGTGTGCTGCAAAGCAGCAAGAACCAGAAAGCATCAGCAACCAGCTTTGGAAGGGAGAGCAAGGAGAGTGCTTCCCGGGGGCAGGGTGCTGCCCATGGCAGGCCTGGATTTTGGGCACTGCAGTCTGGAGGAGTCTGGTTTTGTTGTGTCCAGGCAAACATGACTTCCCACCACCTACTGTTAATAGCCGGGCTAAGGCTCGCAAAATTGCCTAATAGAAATCATCCTCCTCAGTAGCATCAAATACTGCCTAATCACCCCACTGAAATGGGCAACAACACAATCTTACAGCGTTTCTTGTGTTCCTTGGGGAACCACCTAATCCTCCCTGTTGCCTGCCAGTTTTTCCTTGTCCTTGAGAATTCCATGTCTGGAAAAGGCTACAGCTTTCGAGCGCTTCCAGCACTCGCTGCTGGGGGCTCTCCTCTTGCTGCAGTGCCAGGGGTGGCACAGGGGCATCCTGGGCTGTGCTCTGGGGCTCGTACTGCAGGGCGGGCAAATCTTCACCCCAGTGAATCTCGCGGCATCCCGCCCCTCCTCGCCCTCCCGCCAGATGTTGCGCGGCTGTGTGCGAGCAGCGCTGCCTCTTTGGGAGGTGATGAGAAGAGGGTGATGCACCGAAGTGACATGCTCAATTTCCCTCCAAGATGGTGCAGCCACAATAACATTTCTCCTGCTGATGGCGTCCATGTGTCTCTCGCTTTTCACTGGAGCTCTGTTACACACCGGGATGTGGTAGGAGCGTGTGTGTACCTTCTGTTCCCCGAGCCACCCCTGCCTTTCTGGGGAGGACGAGGTGCCTGGCCTTCCGTGGCTAGTTTAAGAAAAACACTCTCCCAGTGATCAGTGCCTGCATGAAGTAGATGTATGGTTTCAATTCTGTCCTTGAGCCATGGATCATTTAATGTTGTCAACACATATACATCCTTCTCAAACATCCCACTGAGAATTTCTAGGGACTGTAGACAGCTCAAAGCTAGCGTTACAGCAGCAGCAGCTTCATATTTGCTTTCAGATCCACGTGCATTTTTTAATACTAAAGCTTGCATAATTGCTGCTGAATTTCTAAGCAACTTCTTCAAAGGGGCAGAGGCACATTAGCAGCAGAGAACTGCTGGTGGAGCAGAAACAAGGCCTGTTGTTGGCTTATGGCTTCCCGGCAGCTGCTCAGAGATGGTGTTTGAGGAGCCCTGAAGAAGGGTTGGGTTGGGACCTCCCAGCCCAGCGTGTGCTTGAGCAGGTTTTCTTCCTGACCATCGCAGCACTTGGCATGTGCTGCCAAGCAGCCACTGATGCTGCCTGCATTAAAAGCATTTTAGTAATGCACTTATTTTGCCAGGGAAGCTTGCACTGACATCCTGCTTTGAAAAAAAAAAAAGTAGGATATGGCTCTGCCACCTTTTTCTATTTTTTTTTTCTTTCTTGTGTGTGAGATCTGGATGTGCCTAGAAGCACAGTGAGGTGCCACATGCAATGAACACACCCTGCCAGGCGAAGGGTCCATCACGGGGCTGATTGAGGCAGGGCTATAAAAGGGGAGACCAAGGGGTTCCTCACTATACGAGAAGAATCTCCTGGTCTTTCCCAGCTGGTGGGAATGGAGTTGCAGCTGGGTGAGGGCCAGTATCTCCTGGTTTTGGGTGTTGCAGTCTGTCTTTGATGTCCCTCTGAGGTGTGCTGCTGTTGCGTGGGAAGGACATTGAGCTCTGCCTGGGATGCCCACCACCCCAGGGCTCAGCTTCCCCTGGGTAAAGGGCAGTGACCACCTCAGGGAGAGGGTCACCCTCCTCTTTTTTAGCTGCCAGCTGCTCTCTTGGGTGCTGGGGGAAGGGACCAACATCTGCTGGCTGGAGTGGGAGAACAGGAGGCTGTGAGTTTGCTGGAGAACCTGCCCCAGGCTTCTCCTGAGAGGTATGGATGGGTATCCAAAGGCTCCTTTGCCTTTGGAAATGCAGAAGGGCTGTGGGTGATGATGGCTCCCTGCCCATCCAGCATTTGGGTTTGGGGATGCAGGGCCCTGCTGTGGGCACGGGAGGCAGCTCCTTCCTTCCTCCCCTGACAAAGGGCATTTCTGGGGGTGACACCAACCCGAGGCACTCCCCTGTACTGAGGGAGCTGTCACCTCTCCACCCTCCCAGCTGCTGCAGGGCCTTGCACAGTGCTACCTCCAAGGCACCTGGTCAGCCAAACTCCATTTACTGTGTCTTTATTTATTATATTGGAGCCCAGGGTAATTACTTTACAACTCTGAACATTAAATATCATTTGTCTTGTTCCAGTAGGTCCAAATCTTTATGAATTTTATCTGACGCTTGCTCCCTTCAATTATCTGTCATCAGAAAAAGTTTACTGCTGCTGCAAAAATATCAGTTTGCCAGAGGTTGCAATACATTTACTCTCCACCTCTGTAATTTACAAACTTACATTCTATGATTAGAAAGAAAAATGGCTAATAGGAGAAATATTCATGCAAAATCGATACTGAATAAGATGCTGCCACCTTTTGGCTTAAGCTAATTCTACATCTGGGACCAAATTCCCTCCTGGTGTAACTGCTTTCCTGGGAGAGCAGCTACAGCTGCCCTGGAGCTGGCTGTGAGGGGTGGAGTGGGACGAGGAGACGAAGCATGATCCGGGGGGCTCAGCCCCTGACTATGAATGGGGTATGGGAAGCTGAGGTTGTGGGGTTTGCAGGGTTCCGTGAGAGGAAATTTTCCATAGCTGCATGTCTGCAACAGAAGTTTCCTTCTCGCACACCCAGAGCCAAAGTGGAGGTACCTGGCAGGCTTCTCTCTCCCTCCAGCCATCCAGGAGGCTGTTCTTGGAGCTGTGTCCTGGATACAGGGACCAGCCTTGGGCTCTGGGCTTGTGTCCGTGCTGATATACTGAGAAAGGGGGACTGGGATGTGATGAGGCTCAGCACACGGCTGAAGCTGTTTAACCAAGCTCTGAACTGGTTTGATAGTTCATCTTAGCTTGTAGGCAGCCTCCTCCCTGCCTGACAGTGTGCAACACAGCGGGACTGGCAGCACTGTCAGTCTTGGGAGCTCCTGAATGCACTTATTCTTCAATTACATGTCACTGCGATGGGCCGTGGAGCCCAAGTACTGCTGTGCTTTCAAAAGAAAACAAACCAGCGTTTAATTTTCATAGCAGAGATATTCCAAAGTGCTAAGTGCTACAGCAGAGCAGTTGCAACGCTGCTCTGTCTCCTTGCCCAATGACACAGGGGTTTTTCAGCTGAATACCAGCAAGCATGTGATTAAAAGCTCTTAGGATTCTGCTGTTGTGGGATTTCCAGCAGAACTTGCTAGTTCTCTCATATCTTGTCCCTTTGTTTCCCCGAGTTCAGGGCAGAGTCTGAATTTGGTAATTGCCACCTGGATTTGCTTTGCTGTCTTCCCAAGGAACTTGTTTGAATAAATTGAATTGGCAAATGTATTGTTCAGCCGCAAAGCATTGTGTCAGGAATAATGCAGGTATTTCCAGGCGCTCTATTACTGTTCTGAGCACACTGCCAGGGACAGGGAACCCAGGCAGGAGAGCTCCCTTTGAGCTGCTCCCTCTGCTTCTTCTTCAGAAAGAAGCACAGGTTTTTTTGGCTGGCTGCTCCATCCTGTAAAGCAAGAGCAGAAGGAGCTGTTGGAACTTCCTCGGCATGTGCAAAACCCCTCATCCACTGGGGAATTTTCATTTAATAGGTCCCTATGGCTTGCACTCGTGTTTCCTTCACTAAAACAGACTGGGGTGCAGCAGTCACCTTGTTTTCCATGGAGCACCCTAGCAGCCAGTCCCACGGGCGTCAGCACTAGGTCTGTGTCAGTAGAGCTCAGGGCAGTGTGGTGGGGACACACAGGTCCTGGGGGTGAACCCCCCTGAGAAGAACAGGGCATTAAGCTGCAGGATGGGGTTAGGCTGTGGAAACTCAGCATTTAGAAGCCCAGGAGCCTAATCAAGGCATTAACCAAGTGCTGGGCAAGTTCTTTGTGTTTGGGGCTGTCACCCACTGCATCTCTTTTCTGCACTGGTGCTTCTAAGACGGAGGTGATCTGAACATGCCAAGGCATGAAGTTTAAAGTTCCTCAGTGATACAGGCTCCCCTGAACCCCTCCTAGCATGTTGTAACAATACCAAATGTCTGATATTTCAAGGTAAAGATACTGGTGCACAGCTTTCCCTTTTTCCCTGACTTACGGGCGCGGCTTAGTGCTGGGCTAATGGTTGGACCTGATGAGCTTAAAGGTCTTTGCCAGCCTAAAGAATTCTGTGATCTGATGACCAAACTCTGTGAGAAATGATCTCTCCTGCCTGCAGGTCCCTGGTGGGTGGGGGCAGCCAGTGCATACCAACAGGCCAGACACACCAGCCAGGCACAACCATCGTTGTGACACTGACATCTCTCCCTGTGCCAACAAGGCAGGGACAGGAGCCCAGGATACCCCTGAGGAGAGCTGTAACCAGTGGGAGATGGCACCACAACCCTGCAAACCTTGTGCCCGGACTGTCAGGCGACCAGACGTCCTCAGGAGATGCAGGGGGCTCTCACAGGTGAGTGGTCTCACTGCGAGGATGTTCCATGGTGAACAGGGCACCACCTCCTCCCTCATCTGGGTCTTCCAGAAGGGAGGGCTGCCCAGCTATTTAAAACCCCCCAAAATCTCAGTGGGAGGATTTCAGCGGCCTGCCAGGTGAGCAGGGTCCTGCAGCAGCTGCGTGGCCACAGAGGTGACCCCGCCGTGCGGGTTAGCAGGGACATGGTGCCACCTCGTGGCACTCGGCTCCGAGTGTCACGCGTCCCTGTCCTGGTGGGATGGACATCTTTCCAACGGGAGCATCACCCCGTGGGTGCTCCACCACCTCCCAGGGCTGCTGGTGCCTCCAAGGTGTTGGCTGCACCGTGGGCTGGTAAAGGCCACCAGTAAATGGGTGGTTCAGACCGATGGGTGGGGGAAAACAAGCAGAACAGCCAAAACTCTTGTCCTATCCCCTAGTCCCAGTGTCGTCCGCAGAGCGGGTGTGACCCAAATCAGAGCCATCACTTTTGGAGATGATTTCTTCAGAGCTGTCTGCTCACTCTTCCCAAGCAGCAAAGCAAACGGATCAATTCTGCTGATTTTTTGTTCCTCCTGTACAGATCCTTCCTGGGTGCTCTAAAAGGGGCTTGGAGACATAGTGGGTATCAGAGTCAGTGGGAAATATGATGGGGTTTACCTCAAAAACACCAAATATGAGATTTTCCCCAGAGGGCCAAGAGCTGGAACTGAGAGCATTTTGCCTCTGAAGTTCAGCCGACAAAGCCAAGGGTTTTCTCGTATAACCCAAGGAGATGAGATAACATTCTTTACAGGTATATAGCACCAAAAATTAGCCATCAGAGGCGCTCCTTTCCAGTTTATTTCATGGTTTAGGAAGAGGTTTTCAAAGAAGAGACTGTTCTACTGAAGAAGTGAGCTCCTGCTGGTACAATGGTATCTGTGTAAATCCGGCAGCAGAACGGGGGCTGCCCATGAGCCCGTAGGCACTTAGCAAGGATTTACCAAGGAGCCTAAGGGCTGATACACACTTGAAACTCAATGGGATTTAGGTGCCTAAATGCAGTAGGCTGCTTGGAAAATCCCAGCCTTTGAAGTTAAAGTAGGCACTGACAAAAAAAATGGCTAAAACCCCTTAAAATAATAAACGTCAGACTAATGCCACCATGAAGGCAGTGGGTGCTTTTAGTTGTGCACCCAAAACAAGGCAGTGGGAGGCGGCCACTGAAGGCAACCAAGAGGCTCCACCAGCATGATGAGCTCCATCCCCGGTGTCTCCTGCTCCATCAGGAATTGCAGTAGGGTTTCTCCAAATCATTTCCCTTTCTGATGGATGTCTCCTTGTGTGGGAATGATCCAGGACATTTGGCTGGGGACACGCAGTGTATGAGGAAAACATTAAAAATGCTTTTTTATTTTTTTGTGGAGAAGAATCTCAGGGCATTAAAAGTTGGAGAACTCATCTTCATTATTTCTCTTTAAAGTTAGTTATGAATTGAGAATGGCTCTGCTCATATTTCTCTTTTATTTGCTATCTCCCCAGGCTAAAGTGTTGTCTATTTATCTTACAGATTAGGTTACTTTTTATGGGGTTCCTGCTATTATATTTCACCTCTAACTTTGTTAGTTTGTGTTTGCTATTAAATTATGTTGAATAAAATGGGCGGCTGAAGGACATTTTTCAGCTCCATCCTGAAATGAGGTCCTTAATCCTGTTTCTGGGCCTGCCCCTGTAGCCCAGCCCACGGGGACAGAATCAGGTATGTAAGAAGGGCAGCAGACGAGTGTTTGTATCAGCCACAGGCTTTGCAGGGTGAAGCTGCAGGAGAATCGTGCCTGTAACGCCAGTCGGTTCATGTACAGTGATTTTGGAGGCATCTCTTTAGAAGCGGGTTCTAATAATATTGACATCATCACAAGATAAGATCCAGGACTAGTTAAATCACAGCCTCGCAACTTAGGGCTCCTTTGAGGATTAGAAGAAGTCGCTGAGCTGTCACTCTAAAGCTGATCATGGACTCGTTTAACTATGTCATCCCATAAGACAGCCCTTTCAATTATGTCAACCTGTCTGCTCTCCCTAGACTCTAATTTTAGAGCAGCAGTAGCTAATATTCTTGGAAAACTGATCCGCCTCCACAGATCTCTCCTCTCTGTCTGCCGCTGTTAACGGAGTATCCTGTGGGGAGATCGGACTGCTTTACTTCCCCTCCTGTAATAAACCTAATAAAAATAGGTACCATTAGGTTCCTTTGTGTGTGGTCTCTTTAAGACACTTATCTGAGCTATGTAATGGAGATGTCATGTCTCCTCCACAGAGGGATCTGGCAGCACCACAGGGTCATTGCAATAAAAATAAAATTCAGTTTTAAGAGCCTGGTACAAAATTATGAGCTGAAAAGCAGGACACTGGGATTGGAGTTCAGAGGCCTGGAAAAGGCAAATGAGAGCTGGAGTTACTGGAAGGTTAATGCCACAGCAGCGGCTCTGCAGCTGGAGCAACAAGCAGGATGCTGGTGCAGAAGGACTGCAGGCAATGAGGTGGCCTTGGGGACACCAGGGACAGGGGACTCTCTGTGTCTTCTGGACGGTGTTGGGAGGAGATTGGGGCACACAAGGAAGAGAGGAGGTGGATGGACCTGGTTGTCTTGGCCATGGGCATCTCTGTGCTGCGCTGTCATAACCCAGGGTGGTGGAAAGGGGACAGACCCTGCCCTGAGAGACAGGATGGAACCACATCCCTGGCTCCTCATCTGCGTCGTGTCTGCATCTGGCAGTGATGTTGGACAGTTGTTCCCCTGCTGTCCCATGAATGTCCTCTCCAAAAGTGTTTTATCCCTGCTTTAGGATGCAATGTGGGTCCTAAGGCAGACCATGCTGGTGTGGTGGGGTGGATAGTGATGTTTAATACCCCAACAAGAGGCAGTCCCATGGACTGGATGGAGAGGAAGGGAAAAACAAAGAGAAGAGTATGGGACGTGGGGAAAAGCAATAGGCCTCCTCCCATAAAAACTAGAAAGGAAGTAGAAGGGATGGATGGGGAAAGAGGAGGCAGAGAGTCCATGCAGATACATCCATCCCACCCAGCGTCACCATTCTGGTGGCAAAGGGGCCAGGCCTTCCCTTTGCAGATCAGGTTATATAAAACTAACACTCCACAGGCTGCCGGGGAACGGTGCCTCCCCCAGACTCCAGCAAGTTACTTACACATAGCTTTCCTTCCACAAATCCACGTTGGCTGCCCCTAATCAAATTCTGCTTCCCAAGCAATTTCCCTTGCTAATTCCTCCCGAATCAGCCCTAACCCACCTATCCCCCTTGTCGCTAAGCTAGCCAGCCTCTAATCACACACTGCACTGTGTGATCCCTTCCCAAGTAATACAGGGTTCGGCACTTTCCCCTGGTTCTCAGCAGCCTAACCTGTCAGGAGCAACCTTCTAAAAATATCACTAAAGACCTCAGCTAATTTCTAATCCTCGTTTCTATTCAGACGGCTGCCTGTACTATGTGGGTTTCCAGACTTGGGATTTACAGTCTTCCTTAAGAGCATCTAATCTGCCCAGAGCCATTTCTGTTGTTATCCATAAGCAATCTCCTCCCTCCTCCACCATAAACCATGATCCCTTTGGCAGCGGCTCTCCAGTCTGCAGGGCACTCTCAGCCAGCCAGGGAAGACACCAGCCTCTTCCTCTCTGCTTAGATCACCCCATTACTTTTTGGCAAGCCTTCCCAGGGAGATCACTGGGCTCCCACTCCTCTCAGGCACTGGGTTGGTGTCTTGCATGAAACAGATCAGCCTGTCAGCTCAGCAGGACGTGGGTTTTTTTGCACCTCCCAAGTTTTTGAGTTGTGTAAAACATATAAGGAAGCTGATGCATAACAGAGCCAAGCTCGTGAAGCACCTCAGATAACTGGGCTTTCTCTTACTATTTGTATTTGGATATTTTTTGCTGTTTCCTCTTCCTTTTTGAAATTCACCCGTCCCAAACTGCCAGAACCAACCAAGTCAGAAGAACAAAAGCAACAGGGGAGAGTGTCATACTCTGGCTGTCCCCTGGCACACACCAGGGATCTGGCTCAGCCCAGGCAAATGAAGTCTTTTTAATCGCAGGCCACTGGCCAAAGAACCCTGGTGGAAGATGCTGCAGGACTGTATTGTCAAGTGCCAGGCATGTCTGTGTGCCAAAGGAGCACTAAAGAGCACCCAGAGCTCTCCCTGGGCTTGAGAGCACCGGGGTTTGCATCAGACGACACAGCGGAGGAGGTGAAATCAGAGCTTGCCCTTCACAAACCAAAGATGTGTGGCAGAATCCAATGCTCTGTCAGCACAGCTGTTCCGTGGAGTAAGGGCTTACATGAGGAGATTTGGTAATTTTATGGGTTCAGGAGAGAAAATGAACTGAAGAGTGGGAAGAGAGTCTGGCTGATGACATGGCATCGTTTAATCCAGCAGGGAAGTGCTCCAAGTGGGCCGGCCGTAAGCCGGCACCCACAGCAGTAGTCACAGGAGTGCCACGTTGGAGGGAGACGTGGAAGGTGGAGGAGTGGCACATGCCATTCCCAGAGCTCAACAGCACCAAGTGGCCTGTGCAGGCAGCCAGCACACGCAATCCTAAAGCTCCCCTTCGACCTCACGGCTGCACTCTGCATCTGAGTCATGCACTACAGCAGAGAGCCAGGTGTTTCCGGGGAGAGCAGGGGCAGAACAACACTTTGTCATTTCTCAATCCTGTAGCAAATGCCATGAAATCAATGGTCCTCCTCTGCTCCATGCCAAGCCAGTATTGTCACACACCTCCAAAGATCATTTTCTAAAATACACCTTGATTTCAAGGTGCCTTGTCAAAGCGAGACAAGCATCTAAAAACAGAGACCAGCTGGGAAAGTTTCTGGTTGACTTGTGCAAACTCACAGCTGCAGGTGAGGCTTGTCCACCCAAACCAGTTAGCACAGTCCACCCAAACCAGTTAGCACAGTCCACCCAAACCAGGTGCAGCCCATTGCAGCTTGCCCACCCTGACCAGTTTAGCCCATGCTGAAGTCCTGCAGCAGGACCCTGAGCATCAGCCTGCTGTGACAAGAACACCCTCTCTCATTAAGCCCTGTGAATTTATTCTGAAGTTTGGAAGTACCATAATTTAAGCATTGCAATCCAGAGGGATGGTGCAGCAGCCGAATCTACGATGAAAAACCCAAATAAGAACGGCAGCGGCAAAGGCTGCGGCACTCCAGTGACCTCAGTCCGACGCGGGCTTTACTGTGCCATTCTCCCACACGTGTCCCATGCCTACGACAGCCCTGCACTCTCATCCCTTTGGGCGCCTGCCCAACAGGGAATTCACAGCAGCGGGAATGCTCGTGGCGTGTGGACGTGATTCCTTGGGGAAGCTGGAGAGCCCTTGTCTTCATTTACCAACCCCTCTCACTGCCACCCTGAACTCATCCCCATGCCCTGTTGCCCCAAGTCCTTTCTCGCCCCAAGGCCCATCCTCATCCTCATCCCCATCCCCATGCCCATGCCCATGCCCATGCCCATCCCCATGCCCATCCCCACGCCCACTCCCACGCCCACTCCCATCCCCATTCCCACTCCCATCCCCATTCTCATCCCCATTCCCATGCCCATCCCCATGCCCATCCCCATCCCCATCCCCACTCCCACTCCCACTCCCATC
>VZTI01004947.1:0-53309 GCA_013397865.1 Struthidea cinerea | reverse complement strand
GTGGCTGCGCTGAGTCAGCGCCGGGAGCCGATAAAGCCGCGGCGGCGGCGGCGGCTGCGCCCCTGTCCCTGTCCCTGTTCCCGTTCCCGTCCGTGTCCCTGTTCGTGTTCCCGTGCTCGGGGCGAGGGTCCCGCCGCGCCATGGAGCTCCCGTGGCTGGGCGAGCACTGCTCCGAGCGCTCCTGCAAACAGCTGGGTAAGTGCGGGCTTGGACCGAACCCCCCCCCCCCCCGAGCAGCGCCCGCCCGGGTGGGCTCGTCACGGAGGGGTAACGCGTGTACTGGGGGGCTGCTCGTGTCTCCCGAGGCTGTACAGGGCTGCCGTGGGTAGTGGCACACACCAGTGCTGCTGCTGTAGTCCTCCCTCAGTAGGTCGAGGGAAAGAGTGATAGCTGTTGTTCCTGTGCGTGTTAAACTGTTAAGGGGTGGCTTTTCATGAATAAAATTATTTTTGAAGCTGGGGTTTGGATTTGTACTTCAGCTCTTAGCTCTTGACTAGTTGCTCTCTAAGGTTTCTGCATTCGAGGAGCTCCTGAGGTGCTTATGGCTTGTGTTCGTCTTACACTGCAGATAAAAAGAGGAAAACTTATTACTCTTGGTTTTTTAGTTCTAGTATTTGTGAAGAATGATCTAATCTCTAAATTTAGAGATAGTTAGATTGTGACTAGACAAAAAATTGCTTTAGAATTTATTAGTAGTCTTTTGTGAGTACCCTTAGCGTTGCTAAGTTTGTTCTGTGAAAATCTGTTTTCTTTTTCATTCTTCTCCCAGATTTCCTTCCTCTGAAATGTGATGCGTGTGGGGAAGTCTTCTGTAAAGATCACATCCGTTATGATGACCACAAGTGCAGCTCTGCCTACAAGAAAGTGAGTTCCTGTGTGACGTGAGTCAGTAATTCACCCTGCAGAATTGCTAAGTCATTTATAAGGGCTGCTCTGAGCCTTCACCTGTGCTTTCAATAAAAGTGGATGGGAGAAGCACAAGATGGAAGTTAATGATACATCCAGATTTCAAATACATAGAAACATGACATTTCAGAGGTCACTACTGCTAGATTCTAGTTTCTTTCACTCACAACACATCTTCTCAGAGAGGAGTGCTTTTATATTTTAAGTAATGTATTGTGGCCTAAAATTTTCTGCAGTCCAAGTCCTGTAAATTGAAGGACAACAAACATGAAACTACAGAAGAAATAAATAGAATAAGTGGGGCCAAACTTTCATCTCTGGCCTGTACTTGGGCTTTGAAGTACTCAAAGGCTGTAATTCCAGAAAAGCCAAAAGGATATTTAAAGTCACTTTGCCAAATCTGTTGCTACAAATTGATTTGGCAAAGCATGTCTGTGTGATTTTTGGACAGTGATTTGCAGTTACTGTTGTGAAGTGTGTCTTTAAAAGCATTAGCAAATGAGACCATGAAACACTTAGGAACGTGCTTCTATCACCTATGGATAAGGGGAAGGACAGAAAAATAGGGCTAGACTTGATTATCTTAAAGGTCTATTCCAACCTAAACAGTTCTATAATTCTGTGATTCTGATCTGTGTTGTGTGTTCTTAGAACGTGCAGGTCCCCGTGTGTCCCCTCTGTAACACACCTATCCCAGTGCGGAAGGGAGAAATCCCAGATGTTGTGGTTGGAGCACACATAGATAAGGACTGCAAATACAATCCAGCACAGCAAAAGCAGAAGGTAAGAAAACTGCTTCTGAAGTCTAAACTCTCTTCCTAATGCTTGTGAAGTTGGGCCTTCCGACAGCAGACTGTAGAAACTTGCTCTGTTTTATCTTAGCTCTAAGGCCACTTGAATGTTTGTGTTTCAGCTTGGTCATTGCTCACAAAAAGCAAACATTGCCGACTTCCTGTCCTCTCTTATTTAGATCTTCACAAACAAATGCTT
Organism: Struthidea cinerea; assembly: GCA_013397865.1. Taxonomy (NCBI): domain Eukaryota; kingdom Metazoa; phylum Chordata; class Aves; order Passeriformes; family Corcoracidae; genus Struthidea; species Struthidea cinerea. The sequence goes on along the minus strand of VZTI01004947.1, from coordinate 51,413 downwards.
AAAGCCTGGCTGCAAAAGGAAGGAGATGATGAAGGTGGTTTGTGAACAGTGTGGTGACAACTTCTGCATAAAACACCGGCATCCTCTGGATCACGACTGCAAAGGGAGCAGCCAGCCCATCTCCAAGGCAGGGTGAGCTGCACTTGTGGTACTTCAGCTCAAGATGGGATTTCAGGGCTGGTATCAGGGGTTGGTTGGTGGGGAGCTTGGACAGACAGGGAATTCTGGAAACGACTGGTCATGTCAGTAAAACAGCCACGAGTTCCTCTTTGCATCTCAGGCTGAATTTCTGAAATGTCAGCCTTAATTTCTGAGCCAAGAGAAAAGGCTTATCAAATGCTTTCCTGAATTTTCAAGCTTGTGTCAGTCTCTCCTAATTGAGAATAATTGCCAGCCAACTCGAGCACCCTTTGAGATCTGGATCCATATACTAGAATCCTAAAGCTCTGTCCAGCACCTTGAAGTAACCAGGAAAATCAATATCCTCACAAGCCAAGTTTAAACTTAATTTTAATAAAAAAATCTGTCTCTCGCAGGCAGACATACCTTGACTGCTCTGTGCAGTAGGAGTGTGAGATTTGTGTGACAGATGCAGATGACTAAACTGGATGGAAGAGTGGAACTGCAGCGTGCATAGGTGCTGAGCCTGGTTGTATTTGTTCGTAGATACGCAGCTCTGATGAGAGCCTCTCAGCCCGCCTTCAAGTCCCCGGGAGCAATTGGAGTGCCATCTAATGGGAATCGTCAGCACAACAGGTACCAGCGGCACAAGGAGAAAAAGCAAACATTTCTTAAGAGTGGTCTGCTGTCCTCACGGTCACCAGTGCCACTGTCACACCTCTAACTGCTCTAGAGTGGGTAGCTGACCTGTGAGTGGTGTTGGGAGTGCAGCACAGGGGCTCTGACACCACAGGGAAATCCCTGCTTCTCCATAGTGATTAAAGTGGCCAGATAGACACAAGCATGAGGACGCTAAATTGTTGTATCTGCAGCTTGGTCTCCCACCTGCTCAGTGAGAGGCTTGGCCAAGTTTTGGGAAAATGGTGTGTCATTGGAATGCTGAGGAAAGCACAGCAGACACCTGAATTAAAATAAATGGCCCAAGCCCTTCCCTGGCATGTTGTAACTCCTTATGACTGAAAGTTCTAGTTGTGTAACCCTTACCGTGCATTTTTGTCTTTCAGGAGCAGATAGTAGAGGCTCTTCACATCTGGATCAAACCTTTATTTTAAAGTTAATCTTTTCTCCCTCTCTTTAAATTTCTATGCAATTAATTTATTTTTGTATCATAATTTTGTATGCATTCAATAAACTGTTACCTTTCCCAAGCCAATGTTATTTGTTCCTATATTTGGAATAAGAACTTTAATACTATGAAAAATATTGGATGTAGTAAACTGGGGGGTGGTAGTAGGAGGAAGATTACAATTGGTATGAAATACAGCCAGCTTTGCTTAGGTCATGCCAAGCCTGAACTAGGAATCTCCCAAAATGAGAATCTGAAATCCAAGCTACTGTCATATGTCTCAATCCTTCACATCAGTGTGAAGCAAGCTTATATAAGCTTCCTCTTGGTTTCTGAATGTCATTGGAAGAACTTTATTTATAAAGCTATACCCTCTTTTTTCCAGGCCCTGTCTGAAGGCTAGTGCTCACAGAGGCATGTGCAGTATAATTCTTCAGCATTTATTGCCCCTTAGACAGAAAGCTAGATTTGCAGGGATATATTTTGCGATGTCAGGGAGAAAAGGAAGCTGGAGAAAGTAGCATTAATCGTGTAATGAGAATAAGGCCAAAATACAGCATTGTTCAGGGGGGCTGCTCTTGCTGTCTTCCTGAAAAGCTTAAACAAGTGCAGTCATAACAGATAATGCTCCATCCATTATCCTGAGCAGCGCTCCTGGCTCTTTAAAACTGCATGAGTATCCAGCTGCTTAGCTCGAGGCCTGAAATACTGTAGGGTGATGAAATGGAAATGTGCTGTTAATGAACAATGCTAATTCCCCAGATGGGATCTAAGTAGACCTCTCATCCAGCTAATTGTGAGAAAAATGCCAAGGCTTACTGATGGTGTCAGGGGGTCAAGACCTCAATTTCACGTGTCATTGGAGCCATTCCTCTGCGTGCTGGGGCTGCAGTGTTGGCTTAGGACTAACTGGAGGGGAACTGCAGCCCCTTCAATCTCCTGCAGCTGTGAGTGCCCAGCGCTGCTCAGGCAGGAGGAGGAGCACTTTACAGAGCAGAGGATGCAGAGTTCCTTGCCCTGGGAAAAATAATCTTTGCTGGTACTGTAAGAGACGGGAGCAGAAGTGCAGTTAATGCACGTGCTTTGTACAGCCTTGAGGGGTACTGCAGTTGTGCAAAGGTTGTTGTGTCTCTTTGAACAGTTTAATCCTTGGAGTTTGAATGCTTTCTAAGGAGGAAATGTGGATTTATGGACTTTCACAGGGACAAACAATCAATGCCTTAAGTCATAGGCCCTTCCTAAGAAAGGACAGATGTAATTTCTGGCCAGCACAGAACAAATATCTGTGCTATCCCATCTTAACATTTGACCCAGTGTGATTTCTCATCTTGGAGAAGTTGCTGGATAAGATCACAGCTAGCTGGCCACACGGAACAAATAATATAGGTATGAGTTCCAATGTTCACTCCATATAATCTAATTTTTTGCACCATGCAGCCAAGACTGCGATGTGACAGTATCTGTAATACTGTGTTTAACCACAGGATGTCGCAATAGGATCTGCAATAACACAATCTTTATTTTGGGAAGTCTAAACACAGAAAACATTCTTTCCCGATCCACATTGGAGCAAAAGCTTAAATTACAACTTCAGTTTCAGGTACCACCACCCTCTGATTATCCCGTGTGCCAACGCCCTAACTCAGCCCAGCACATTGCTATATTTTATATACATTTTAAATCTTTTGTGTGTAATTTCTAACTGGCCACCCATTCCCAAATGTTTCCAGGTACCCCACCGGTGGTTTGGGAAGGGGATTCCACGGACACGGACCAGGGGAGAGAGGCTGTCCCAGCCCAGCAGTGATGGCAGGGGGGACGGGAGGGCACCTCAGTGTGGGGAGGAGGAAAGCAGAGGTTACCTCTTCCCATCAGTGCCTGGAATGGTACAGGGACTTGTTTGCCAGCAGCATCTGCTCCCACATCCAGCACCTCAGCTGCTGCTGGGATCCAAGCAAAGGGAAACAACAGCCCTGTCTCAGGTTGTCCTGAAAAAAACGTGTCCATTTACGTGTGTGTGGTAAAAATTCCGGCCCTTAAATTACCAAGGGTAGGCGGAAAAGTTTGTGCATGTGGTATTTATAGAAAATGAAAACATGGAAACTAATTTGGCTTCCTGGCAATTGTCCTCGGAGGTGCTTTCCCATCCTGTCAAACCACACCCTTGGCCTCTTCCCAATCAGTCCAGCAGAGCCCATCGGGACACGGGTAACGCTGGCTGAGCCTTTAGGATCTTCTAGGATCTGGCCTTTAGGATCTGCGGGCTCAAAGGGATCACAGCCGTTGTCCAGAGAGCCGCACCTCAGTGTGTCAGCAGCGGCCGCGGCCCCCGCGCCACCCTCTGTGACCGGCGGCACCCGGCTCGTGTGGGGAGCGCCGGGCTGGCTTCCAGCGGGTGTCCCGCAGTGCGGGGCGGGAGCTGCCAGGCCGCGGGGATCCTGTCAGGCCGCGGGGGGATCCTGTGAGGCCCCGGGGCTCCCTGCCAGGCCGCGGGGGGATCCTGCCAGGCCGCGGGGGGGATCCTGTGAGGCCCCGGGGCTCCCTGCCAGGCCGCGGGGGGATCCTGCCAGGCCCCGGGGATCCCTGTCAGGATGCGGGTGGACCCTGCCAGGCGCACGGAAGGATCCAGGGGGGTCCCAGGCAGGGTGCAGGGGGATCCCTGTGAGGGCAGGGGCGGATCCCGCTCAGGCCCTGGGCCGGTCCCGGTGCCGGGAATCTCCCGGGTAAAAGGGCGGAGCTACAGGCGGGTCCCGGCGCGCGAAGATGACGTCACGCGCGCACCAGAAGCCGGTGGCACGTTCCTCGGCACACGTGTTCCTGGTGGGCGCTTTAACTCCGAGCGCGGCTCCCTATTGGCCAGCGCGCTGATTGACAGCCCGAGAGCCAACCAGATGCCTCCGTTCTGCCCTCGTAGCCAATGAGAGGCAGGGGGCGGGCGGCGGCGCCAAGCGTGGGGCTCGGTTGAATGTGCCGAGGCGGCGGCTGCGGGAGGTGCGTGCGGGAGCGGGCGGGGGGCGCAGCCCTGGGACCCCCGGGGTGGCGGCGGCTCCTCCGGGGGTGCCCCTGCCCGCCCGAAGCTGCGGGAGGAGCGGGGAGGCCCGGCCCGGCCCGGCCACATGCGTGGCGGTGGCTGAGTGGGCTGCGGCGAACCCGGGGGTGCGCGTTGGGATGTGAACCGGGCAGGCTGTGTTGGGCACTTTCCACAGCAGGGCCTCAGAGGACAAAAGGTGTGGAGATTCCTACAGGAGACTGGCATTTGAGTTTTACAGTACCTCAACTGAAATGTATTCCTAAAGGAGACATGAAAGTTCTCCAAAATGAACCAAATTTCAGTGCAGACGTGCGTTTCATAGTTAAGCAGTCACAAATAATTACCATATAGTGTAATTATAGTATAACTGCCTGTATATGAGACTGCCATTTAATATTAAAAAAGGTTCTAACTGCACTTCGGTGGTTTCTGTTGCAGAACAGCGTTTTAGAATGCCGAAAATGATTGTGGAAAAAAAAGAAAAGAAAGCAGAAAAAAGAAAAAAGCTGAAGCAATATGTGGCCCAAAAGGACGAGCCGGAATTGGAAACTAAACCAAAGAAGAAGAAGCAAAAGCTGCAGGTTTGGCTCTTTAGCTCAATATAATGTGGGTTTGTTGTTGCTGTAGAGTCTGTTCTGAGCATGAGTGGAGTGTTGGATTCAGTTGCAGCAATTCCTTGGATGCAATATGCCTAGAGTGAAAGCTGAAAGGAAAAGAGAAATTAAGCCAAATCTGGGTACAATCGTAGCAGGCAGAGAGGGGATCTCTGTTTGTTTTGGATGTCCCTGTGACAGACAGAGAATGGATGTGGGTGAAAGGTGAACCAAGTGAGGAGATGTCATATGGCAATCTCGGCACAGCTTCAGCCTTCATGTGATCCTGAGTGCCTGGGAAAACATGAAAGATGTTTTCTTGGAAATTCTCCTGGTTTTCGGACAGACTGTCAAGTGGCCAGAAGGTGTCAGCAGTCCCTTTGTATTCCTGAACATTTTATGAATTGTTTAATGAGAATGAAATCAGTGATCTCAGTTTGTTACTTAAGTGGAAACTTGGAGCTGGAAGGTTTTTTGGGTATTTTTTTTTTGTGATGGAAATGATGCATAAACAGGACAATCCAATTCTGGTGTTCTTAGTGGTTACTGTGGAATGAGGATCAAAGAACTGGAAAGCAGTTCAAGAAGCGGAGAGGGAAAGCAGGTTTTTTTCCTCAGGAATTCTTGAGGATCACCTCAAGAAGCCATGGTCTTAATTCTCTTATGTTTCCTGGCCTAACATAAAATAGAAGTGAAAACTGCTTGTAACTTCCTTTACCATGAGATGTATAGGTCAATGCAGGTCATGTAACTAAAAATTAGTACTTATTTTGTTGTTAGACTTTATTTAAGCTCATTGGCAAGAACGTATTAAAGAACTTTTGCATTCATAGGTGTCTCTAGGTGTTGCATTTAGAGTTTGGGAAGCTTAAAATAAGAAAAGCCAGTGTATTGGCAGAAGCTATTCAGAGGTCTGTACGTTTTTGCAGTTTTGAACTCAGCAGAAATGTTCCTAAGTAGGAAAAGACTGCATCTTTGTCAAAGCAAAAATAGGAACTTTTGTATTTATAGCTTAATAAGAGGGAAAGTTTCTCTTTTCCTTTATATTATAGACTGTGGATTTGCAGTGCTAAAGTTGAATTTGAGTGGAAATAATTTTCCAGGATAAAACAGTGTGAAATTGAAATGTCAAAATGAAAATGGTATTGCCTGTGACAGTATTTATAATTTCATGTAAAACTGCCAAGCATTCCAGGTGGGCTTCAAGCCCCTGCCAGGTGGGGCCTCCTTGGACCATCTGATGTCCAGTGTTAAGTCCTCAGAACACCCAGATGAGTTCTGCGGGCTGTGCAGGCTGCAGGAGTGGGAAAGAAAGAGCAAATATTAATGGAAAGAAGAGTCCTTAATACTGTTAGGGAACACCAGTAAGCACAACAGTTCTTGGAATCATAAAAGCTGATGCCAGTGGGTGGCTTGAACATGTATATAGTGAGTTTTAGGGAATGCCATATAAGGTCTGTGACAAGCCATTTCTTGGCATCAGCTTCATAAACTGTAGCTGTTGATAGCAGGAAGGTCTAAGTTAATAGACCACTTTTTTTGTTGTTTGTTTGAAATGACTGTTGAGAATGAAAAATGTGAGGCAGATCTTAAACAGTCTTACTTCAGAAGTGGTTAAAGAAAGTGAATTGCTTGGCAGTTTGATTGTTACTCAGGGTAGGTACTCCCAGCTTTGTGTGAAATGCTTGGTTAAGGCACGCTGGCATTTATGCTTCAAAGTGCTTTTGGTCATCAAACCTTGTCAGCATGGAAAGGGTAGCAGAGACCAAGGTGAAACTGCTCAGTGTGAACAGGAAGATCAGGAGCAGCTCTGTGCTCAGTGTGGATGGTTCCAAGTAAGAAGTTTGGAACAAGAATTAAGGCAACTGCTGAGAGGGTTTATTATGCACCCTTACTTTCTTTAATTTGATTTCTGTTACTTGAAGATAAACTGGAATTTTGCTAGATCTAAGGGAATTCCTGAATCATGGTGACTGGATTCTCATGAGCTGTGACTGGCTTTTGACACAGTAACTGAATTAAAGAAAACTCTTTCTGGCATTCTTAAAGTAAGGATGGGTAGGCTCCAGCTTTTCCTAAGGAGTTTCATATGTGGTAGAAAGAAGTGGAAGTGTTTGGTGGGACAGAGGTTCATTAAGTCACTTTCCTGTGATTTACTTTTTTTTGTTTTTCAATTCTAGTACAGCAAATTTAATCTCCAAAGTGGAAAATACAAATCTCTTAATTGATTCTGTAACAGAGCTGCGGGCAAGTTGAGGTGTGTTTTAAGTGAGTGTACACTGATCATTCCTTCAAGAAATTTGATTCAAAAATTCTTACCAGCCTTAGACTAAGGCATTTTTCCTTGGAACAGCTTGACCTTTCAGAGTAATCTTGATGTTTTATTGATTTTCATCTACTCAATTTCTTCTGTTTACACTAAATAGCAATAAGCAATTCAAGACCAATATGAATGTTTTCCTGAGTGATCTTAGAACCACACAGCTCTAAATGGGACATCTCTAGTGGAGCCGAGTTTTAAAGTTCAATTAAGTTTTAAATCTTAATTCAGCCTTGTGGTTTTTCTCATGGATTTTCCTAATATTACTGTTCTATTTACCTACTTGAAATAATCCCACATTTTAAACAGATCTTTTTTAAAAATCACTGGGCATTAGTTTTACATGTTTTTTAATTACTTTTCTAGTTTACTAACATACTTATATGTTGAACTATCAGAATGTTCAAGTTTTTTCTTTCAAACTGTAACATAGGTGAAGAAAAGCCATTTAAAATGTGCCATCTAGCCTGGTGGTTTGAAGCTGAATATTGGCTTCTTAGGTAACCACCTCCTGATGGATCTTTTCCGACAAGTTAATTCTGTTTCAGTTCTCTGAAAAAAAAAAAAATATTTACAGTGTTAATAACGTGTCATCTGGAAAAAGCAGAACCCTTAGAAGCGTTTCTTTGCAGTTACCCCTGTTTTGCTTCTGTTCATGGATTTTTTTTTTCAGCCTCCAAACTTCCAGCTGCCTGGGTGCCACAAAGCTTCTTGGAGCAGCAGCCCTGTAGGCAGGGAACAACGTGTGGCTGCTTTGTTTCCCAGGGCTGTTTGAGTTCTGCCCAGAATGACCTTACTGTGTCAAAGGATCCCGTCATTGACGGGCAGACCTTGCTGCTGCAGTGCTGTTTGCAGAGCTGCTGCCTCTCCGCTGAACAGTAGGAAATTCTCTCAGAACAGAACATCTATTAGGCAAGACTCAAAATTCGTAATCCGTGGCAAACAACATTCATTTCCTGTTCCTTCCCAATTTAGTCTAGTAAACATTGTAACTTCAAGGAAAATTACAATGACTAAGGGACGATCAGTCTTTATAAATCAAATCCCCTTGGGTTGGAGGGAACTTTAGGTAATGCTCATACAGCCAGTGGGTACTTCCTTGTTATCTTCAGCATTGCAAGTGGTTGGAGGAGGAGGGATCAACATTTTCCTCAGCTAAAGGCAGGATCAGTGGGAAAGGAATTTAATTTTTGAGATTCCATACAGATACTACAAACAATGGCAAATAAACAAGTAGCTCATGGTGTTTCTTTCATCAGAGTGTGCAGGTGCCCAAACAGTAAGATCTGTTTACTAAATGGAAAATGGCAAAATTTGTAAAGAAAGGGTTTTTTCTGTTCGGCTTTTTGGAGGTTGTCGTAAAGAGCAATATAGAATTATTAAGCTGCAAAGCAAACCACCAAAAAAAAAAAAAAAGATTCTTTAGCATCACTGTTTGGTTGCAGCAGTGGAAAACCCCATAAAATTATGTTTAAGCTGTGGAGATAAACATCTTGGGCATGAGCTCGGTGGAATAAGTAGGAATGCTACTTTGATATGATCTCTAATGCTGCTTGTAATCAGGTAACTGGGGTAGTAATTTGAATGTTTAACGAATGCAAACCAGACATTGGTGCAAACTGATCCAGCAGATACTGCAAAGCTATCATCAGACAGTGTATTTATTTGTTTGACAACCCACTAATTCATCCCAAAGCCTGTTCTTGAAATAATGAGTTGTGGATGATTTGCAAACAAACTCAGTAATCCTTTATTGTTCCCTTAATTTATTTTTCTAATTAATGGGAAGCTTATCTTGTAACCATCAAAATAACTTGGTTTATATTTTCCCATCCTAAAAAAATGCCATGAAGTTAACAACTTAGTGTGATGTTGCAGGATTTTCTTCTGATTACCAGGTTGCCAATATTAACTGTATCTTCTATACATTAAAAGTATATTTTGGAAACTGTTTGCATTGCAGTTCCACTGTCCACTCTTCCTGCACTTGTTTGGTTTTGCTGTGCTTGCTTAATCCTCTGTTGTAAGCATTAGTGTTATCTGAGGTTATTAATTTTTGTTCAAGGAATATGTAAAAGAAAAATCTTAAATATTGGAAAAAAAAAAAGGGAAATAAATTCCAAAAAGTTAATTTTATTTAGCATAACCTCCTAAAATAAGAATCTCGTCTCACACTGGGTTTTTTTGGACCAATTTTAAAGTATCTTTTACATGCAAATAGAGTTTTGTCCACGTTATGAAGAGAAGATGACATAATCTTTCATCTTCCCCCATCCCTCCATCTCCGCCTGTGCCTTGATGGAAAGATACATCAGCAGAAAGCAGTTTCCCAGTGATAAAGGGCGGCTGGGAGCTATTTCTCAAAATGGCCAAGCTAAATGTCAGGATGGTTATTACTGTGCCCTCGCTAGTCTGCTGCGTTTTGTCAGTCTGTAATTAAAACATTGGGCCTATTTCTCTTTGCTCTGGGCTACCTTTCAGTTGAATTAGGTCTATTCTTTGGTTATTGGCTTGGGGTTTCTTTACTTGCACAGAGGGACAAGTTTGCTGGCCCACTGGCTTCCTAGTGCCTCTCTGTGTGGTGGCCTTCTGATAGTTATAGGAAATACTCGTGAAGCTCTAAATCCATGTGACATTTATGGCTTTCTTTGTGACATCTTGCTTGGTTTATCTGCTTTCTTATCTATGCAATATTTATCAAATTAGGAAAACTTAAAAAAACCACCCAACCACAAAACAACAAACTTTGAGGGCAGCTGGTTATGGGACTGAAACATTTGTTTCCTGCTAACACTTCTTCATCAGAATATTGATAGAGTTGCTTCAAATTACTGTATTAATTTAACCATACATTTATTTATTTTAAAAAGGGGGTGAATTTAATTGTGACACCCATGTAGTGTTTACAGAGAATAGTAGGCCTTTTGTAAACAGACACGTCTAAGAAGGTACAGAATCATGTCTGAAATATGGATGTGCATAGATTAGGCTGAATAATTTTACATTCCTTTGAAAATTATTTTTGTAATGGTACGAATAGATTTCCCAGGAAAGAGTATTCACAGCTGGGAAAACAGTTGCTACTTTGAAGATGGTTTTCCCAGGCGAAGGGCTCACGTCCCCAACTGTGTTTGGTATAAACAATGTGTGGTGTATTTCTTACTTGTGTTTAAAGGAATTGTGCATTCTTCATTACATACTAGCCAACAAGAGTTCCATGCTAATTCTGGGTATTTGCCTTAATCTGTATCCATTCAAAGATAATTCCCTACTTTTATTAATAAAGCCGGGGTATTAAACTGATGGGGAATTTGGTGGTGAAACACAACAGTCCCTTCTTTGCTGTTAAGAGGGGAAATTCTGCCATCTCTTCTTGTTGTTTCCTCTCAGCCCTCATTCTCTGCTTGCTGGTGAGACCTTCCTTGATGGTTCTTGCTGGATTTCCAGTATAAATCCTTGCTTTCATGCCTTAGCTGCAAATATCTAAACAAAACTGAAATTCGGGGCAGGATTCCCACTTGTGGGTTGAATTTGTTGAATGTTCAGTTGTGGAAGGAGCAAAGGCAAGGTGTGCTTGACTGTGTCACCCAGCTCCAGTCCAGTGAGAACACTGTTTCCTGCCCTTTTTCAATAATAATTTTATTCTGGTTCTGTATTGATGACTTCTAACTCCTCATAGAGAGAGGCACCATCAATGAAAATTGCTGGAAAAGGCCCAAATTGTTCAGTATAGAAAACTTGGCACAAAACCTCAAAATATGTGTAACTTCAATTAAAAAAAATCCTGTTAACATGTTTGAATTCACAAAATGCATTCACTTGGCAAGAAATTAACTTGTAAGCTTGAAAGGATGTTTGCTGCATTCTGATACAGGATAAAGAGCAGAGAAATGGGCATTCAAAGGCAATTATTCTTGACAGGGCTTGAAACTTGGAAATGTGTATAGTATAATATATTAATGCAGGCCTGATTCTTGTGGATTTGTTACTTCCTCTTTATTGTTCTTAGTACTGTTTTGTTAATGTTAATTGGTTCAAAAAACCTAAAATGGCACGGATTTGGATATTTAAAATATGCTTATTCTAAAAAGCAGCCCTCTCCTTGATGAAATGCTACTGCTTGTTTAAACGATGTGGGAGTCTGGTATAGTGATTTTTATAACATGACTTTTTGTGTGTTGATGAAATAGATTCAAAAATTTAAAACCCCCAGTGTTTTGGTGCAGATGAAAGGGGGGTGATGGCTCCTTCCATCGTATGAATGAGAAATGAGAAGTTTCCTCCTTCAAAATGCCTTTTGTGTTTAGATGCAGTATTGTGAACCACATGAAAGATCAGTGTATATTTATGTATGTTAATAAATTACAGCATAGATAAAATGGCTCTTGGGTATTAGATCAAAGCCACACAGATTAATAAATACTTGGAAAGTGCTTGTCTGTTATATCCAGCAAGTAATTAGAACAGAAAATTAATCTTTTGACTTTTAGAACCTGCCTGAAATATCGAGGGTACAAGCATGAAGGTATTTGACAGGGGAACCAGACTCTGTCTTTGAATGCATTTACCTATTTCTAATTGAATCCCACAGGAGTTCTGTAGGACATCAAACGGAAGAGCATCAACCAGTGTTTTATTAAATTTCTCAGTATTATCTTAATAATTTGCATCTGTAAACCAGGCTATTGCAAGCAGCATGTACATAAGGGCAGACAGCTCTTCCTACCATCTCGGAGTTTGAAGGATGTCAAAGCTGTTCAGAGAATGTACTGAGAGCTTAGAGCTGCATCGCTGAAAAGGGAGCAGAGTGGTTATGTAAAGAAAGAGAAGAGAAAATCTAAAGCATGCGTGGAAAAGACGTGTTTTAGTAACTGTCATTCCATCCTACCTTTACATTATGGACTGAATCCTAAAGGGGAGCTGGTCATCCTTACCCACTCGTAAAATAACTAGGTGGTTACAGAGCTGCTGTACTGAACTGTAATACAAAGGTCGTTGAAATTGGTCATGGGCTTTTTGTGAACTTAGGAGCCTTCATGCACCTCACTGGCTGATTCTTTTTTCAAAAATACCTTTGGAATAGACAAGCTTTTCCTGTTTTGTTATGAAAGTCCCATCTTTCATGGCTTTCAAGCCTGTACTCCAAAGGCATTTTTTAATAAACTTGTGAAGTTGGGGTTTTTTTAATTGTAAAATTTACCATGCTTTGCTTAAACCATGGTTGTCTTCTTTACAAGGATTTGTCTAGATTAAGTCATGATCTAGTTTGAGCTTAGAATGGAAGCAGTCAACTGTCCTGATCCAATAGGTCTTGGAATAAAATCTCTGGCCAAGACCCAGAAGGTCTCACTTGGTATCTGTGAGAGTCAAGAAGAGCACAAATCAGCAGGGGACAGGGTCCTCATGGGCCCCTTGTTTTGGGCGGAGGATTCTGTCGGGTTCTGTGTGCTCCAAAGTTGGCTCCAGCAGCGCCTCTGCCAGCAAGGCTGGGCTTCCGATCCCACAACACTCCACCAGCGTCATCCATCACCAGGCAGGTTTAATTAGCATAAGAAAATAACATGTCATGTTTCTCATGGTTCTAGAGAATGAGCTTGTAATATCAGAAGTAATTATTCTGACTTTGTCTTTGGAAGCCGAGCAAGTTTATAAATTAAGTTCCCCCACACATCACTGTCTGTATCTTCTTCCCACCCTGATACTCAGTTGACAGGTGGATATTTGGAATACTATCACACTGTTTAAGTGAGTTCTTTCCTTGGTTTCTTTCTCAGTTTGCTGTGTGCGCTTCACTCCGGAGCACAAGAGTTAAAAGGTTTCTGTAGTCAGGTACAGGCTATTTCTCTTTTGTAGTTCTGAATGGAGAGAGAATGAAAGGAAGAAAATCTTATTTGCCATTATATTACTGTTTCTATTGAGGGAATGCCTGGGAAAGGAAATATTTCTGCTGCCGAGGCAGAAAACAAATCTATCTCCAGCACTATTAGGCAATTCTACCACTGAGCTCTTTCTGTAAAAATCGCCTTAACTCCTATTCTAAGGATAATTTAACAATATCCTAATAATTTTCCTGTTTTTCTACTACATCTTTTTTCTCCTCACTATTTTTTCATAGTCCTTCCAGAAAACACATTCAATGCAATTTGAAAAGGTCTGAAACCATTTTGGTGATCTTGCTTGCAGGTCAAGTGAACTGGGACTTGTAAGTAAAGCTGCTGCTTTGGAAAGGCTTACCCTGCCGCATTAAATATTTATTTTGAGAAGGTAGGGTTTTACTTTTTGGTAATGAACAGCTCAGTAGTTTAATTCAGAACTTTGAAATGTCTGTATATACCTGTAGCAGAGTGTTTGAACAATGTGAGAAAACAGGTTGGAAACCTGAATATGGTTTTCATCCTGGGGGTTGAACAGTCTCAAAAGCCATTCTAAACACGCAGGTGACTTTGTGAGACCCAGACAATCATCTTTATATTTGGTAGTGGCATTTAGTGGACATATGTAAAATAAATGAAGCAGCATGTAAGAAGGGGAATTGAGAGTAGAGCTGATCCTGCTCAGTCTGCAGTTCTGAGAGGGCATTGCTCTTGTGTTGGCACCTTGGGTGGCTCAGTGTGCAGCTGTTTAGTCTTAGCTCCTGGCTGGGTCATGCTGCCTTGTGATGGAATGGAAGTCTAAAAGGAAGCCCAAACCCAAGGGTTAAAAGTTTATTGTAATAAATGTCACTGTGGGATAAATAGTTTGGACAATACTGTTGGAGAAAGGACACCTAAATTATAAATATGAATGGAGGGTGTTCAGATTTTAATATCTGGTGTCTCTCTCTTTAAAACATGGCACAGAGCAGAGCTCCAGGGTGTAGAGAAAAGGTATTCTGTGTGCATGGCTTAAAAGTGACTTGTTCCCTATCACATGATGTTGAAGTTTTAACATTAAAAAGCACAAATAAACAATTAATTTGGCCCTGTGCTCTTCTGTGATGAAAACTTTAAATATTTGTCTGATGGTCTGAATGGGTAAGGTAAGACTTGGAGTAAAAGGGAAGGATACTGTCCCTTAAATTCAAATCAAGTCCTTATCTTCGTTGTTTTCAATCAAAATCAAATTAATTCATTGGCTCACCTTCATGAGTAGCTATTAAAATTCAAACCTGCTTCTTCATACACTCACTTGTTTTTAGTTATGCGGAAACAAGTTCCAGTGGAATTAATGATAATCAGGGTTGAACTTGACATGCTTTTACTTACGGTAAACCACTCTTTAACACATTTTTTATGTGACAATCCTAACCATTTAAAATTGTCCAGACAACCTTTTCCCTTTTCCAGTCTTAATAAACAGCTGAGAGAATACAGTAAAATCCTTACAGGGGAAAAAATTCAGTTATACTCTAACACAACTTGATGGCTGGAAAAAAGATTAGAGCCTGCACTGTACAGCCGGTGAATTTTGTTTGAAACACAGATACTTAGTCTGAAACTTTACAAGCGTTTTCTTGTAAGACTTTGAGCTCAATTTTTTTCCAAGCTTTTGAAGGGAGAGGTGACTTTTCTTGCATCTTGCCCATATTATGTCAAAGTCTTGCCCAGAATCTGGGATCGCCTGACTCACTGATTCAAATTCTCTGTCACATGCCCTCCCATCCTGTAATGCTTTTCATAAATGAATCAAGCTTTATCTTTAGACTGACCGACTTTGCATTTTTGAGGCGTGGCTGTTGTGTCTGCACAGTCGGTATTTAGTGTATCTCCTAAAGCTGTTAAAAGAACGCAAAGTTACAGCATCTCTTTAACATGTTAAAGAGGTCTCCCATAACTCTTTTGCTCCTATCTTTTTACACAGCTGAGGGAAGCCTGTCGCTTTCAGTTGCATCAGGTCCAGATTGGTGCTAGTTTGTGCTGTTTGCATTGATTTTGTTTCTAAATACTCACTTATACTCTGTGCATTCAAGGCATTCCTGTGCTGAGGTATTATTTTCAAAAGCAGTTAATGGTTTCAGGGAATTTTTGATTATTCCCTCTCTCCTCTCTTCTGTGAACTCTTCCTAATACTAAACTTTTGACGTCTGGAAACTTGATATAGACTATTACAGCAAAGGTTGTAAGCATCTGTGATGAACAGGTTTTTAAATCTCTTAGTTGTCATCAGTCCAATGTTTGAGAAAGGCATATGGAATCCTTTCCTTAAACTCAGCAATTAAACAATTCGTGAGAGACCAGAGGAAAAAAAAGTGAAGAAGTTGTATCAAAATTCTTGCTCCCATTCCCTTTTTCCTCTACAATCTAGAAAAGGTTTTATTTACTGGTGATTATGTTCTTTGAAATTAAAGAAAATGACATATCAAGCTGAGATCTTTTTGGTCCAAGGATAAGCCATAGGAGCGAGTTATTGCAAGATGATGGCTTGCAGAAAGTGTGTTGTGTACATAAAGACATGGAAGTTGTATGACATTTCTGTAAATATTACTTGTACAGAGTTACTGTTTTAAAAAAAAGCTTTGGGAATAAGTGTGCAGTTTTTTCAGCTGGGAGAGTGCTTTGCATTTAGAGTAAGAAGTATGTTTAAATTTAGTAATTTCAGGCACAGTTCATAAGCCTGTGCCAAAATATCAGCAGTAGGGAATCATCAGGTATTGTAGGTTTGTAATTGCGTTTTAAACATGCAATAGGTTGTTTTGGGTTGAGTAAATATTTTCTTATTGCTATAGTAATCTGATCTTTCCTAGATTTCGGTGTATATTACTGAGTATGATCACTTAGAAACAAATTATTGTGTAGGATGCCTGAGCAGGCATTTGGTATTGCTGTTTGTTTATTATTTTAAGCTTCTGCACAAAGACTTTTCTTGATTTGTGTTCTGCAGGAGTAGCAGAAGGGCTTCTACCATAGTCTTGATCAAAAATGCGATCCCTGTATTGGAAGGAAGGAGGGGGGAAAGGATCTGATTCCTATAAAACCAAAATAAGCAAGAACTACAATTGGGAAAGTGTATTCCTGTAATGCCAAATAAGTTATTTATTCATGGCAAGTGTCAGGATTGCACAAACCTAATAAATCTGTAAGCTCAAGATGTGTCGTACTCCTCAGAACTGCACTGCCAAGACAATTATCCCTTCCTGCAGCTGGGTGTTGTCTGAAATAGCCATATTTAATGGTGTGATTAATGTCTATTGGCAGTCCATGGGACCTGAGTAATTGTGGCTAATTCCAGAAGGGAAACTACTGGGGAGAAGGGGCTACGTGTGATGCAGCACAGTGGTGGGAGATGGCTTGCTAAGTGTTTTTTAGCAACTCGTGCTACACTTGCATTTTTCTTGAGAGGAGATCTGTTGGGTGTTCTGCAGGGAGGATGGGACTAAATGACATTTTTCTTTAGATTGTGATTAGCAATCACTTGCAAATAATCTGCAGATCCTGCAGACTCCACCCTGCAGTTCCTGCTGGAGCTGCAGGAATATCCAACTATCTATTTCAAATTCAGCCATCATCGTCTTGTGGCCTTTCTGTTTATAGGTCAGGTCTTTTGTGGCCAAAACTTCCACTAGGAAACTCAAGATATTTCATGAGAAATATGAGTGGAATTATAGTTTTCACTGTTTTCTTTATTGCTTTAGTGGCTTTAGTCATTGTTTTAAAGGTCTACATTTAAAAATCCTTTAAAATCTGTTATTGTGCTAATTAATTAATATACGACATTTGAAAATAGGACAGAGCATCTTACTCTGCTGAGTTCTGGTGCTTCAGTCAATAAGCACAGAAGTGAAATGAGTTTGTTCACTTGAGAGATGCAGCAAGTGACGTTTTAATGATCTTGCATGCTAATTTCTAGGAACTTTATAGCTTCCTCTGAACAAGTTCAGGAGTAACCCGTGCTAAACATCAATCAGATTTAAAACCCAATTATTTGCTAGAAGAAAAGAAACAGTATTGTTTTCCAGTAAGTGGTGCTATCATTTGTTTGCTTAGTATAATTAATCTTCAAATGATCAAAGCATCCAACATGCATCTTACAGTCTTGAAAGGCCGGTGGTTTCTGGAGGTGGGATGGGTGTGCACAAAGTCCAGGTCTGATAATCACTAATCACACTCTACATGTGCTCTTCCTTTCTAAAAACTGAGGTTCCTGTCACTTTCATAAGCAATATCTACACAGTATCTTTTGCAGAAAGTGACACCTCCTTAAAAATCTCAGCATTTTGTTCTGGCAATCAAAAGAGACTCACTGAAAGTGAGGAGAGCTTGTGTAATGTACACTCAAATCTGAAGGCAGGTGTGAATGTACTCAGTGTTGGTGCCCTGGCATTTTTGACAAAAGGGCCAATTTTGTTTGTTCTGGGAGAGATCATCTGGGTTAATCCTTAAAAGACAGAATGAAGCACTACATTTTGCTTCTGTGAAGTTCTTTGAGATGAGCGCTATAGTTACAGATGATTTTAGTTTTGATCAAGTACTGATGTAAACAGTAGATTACATTTAAGAGACAAAACCTCATCACTGTGCTTGATTATATTAAGATTAAAAAAACCTAATAATGGAAGACATGCTAGAATACAGTGACGATAGTACTATGTAGTTCTTGTAAGCAAAGTCATTTATCTTAACATGTTTGGGTGAAAAAAAATCAATGTTTTCTGCATCTCCACATCGATATGTTGTAATGATTTTTCCTCACTGTTACGGCAGCTTCATTATTTCAGTGGAAGTACCTTATATACACCAGCAAAGTATCATCTCTGATAATCAGATTACATCTAGAGTCTTCCTAAGTTGATAAAATTTTCTCTTATATTGTCACTCATACATGTATAATACAAGGTAAAGCTTCTTCAGTGCTCAGCTTTTAATAATCCTGTTCATAATTAAATATAAATCTGACTAAAACATATTCTTCTACATTAAAGTCGTCATAGAAACATTTTGAATATAAACCTTCAATACTCAGTAGAGTGATACAATTTATATATATACACACACAAATGCACTTTTTTTTTCTGTTAGTAGCAAGCATTTTGTTCACTATTTGCACAACTTCACAGTCATATGGTTTTATACAATGACACTAAATCAGACTTCTGATTGCTCATTACTGTCAGGGATGACAGACGTTAAGGCAGCCTGACAGAAGCGATGCAGTGTTGACATTTTTGTTTTCTGTTCAATGTACAGTCGCAGTTTGTCTCTGAAGGTTTCCCCCAGAAAACTGTAAATTAAGGGGTTCAAGCAGCTATTAGAAAAAGCTGCTAGGTTCACAATGTGTCCTGTTAAAGGATAATCATGCCTGAAGGATGGGCTGTTTGAAGAGACGGGCTCGCTTTTCCTCTGGAGAAGTTGGACGCTAATGAAGACGTTTTCAGGGAGCCAGCAGATAAAGAAAACCAGGACAACAACAAAAATCATGCGCAGAGCCTTCTGTCGCCGCAGACGGAGACTCCTGTGCTTGTGTGCTTTTATAAGGACTCGAACAATTAATGAGTAACAAAGACCGATGATCACAAAGGGGATAATAAACCCCAGGGTTATCTCTAGCCACTGGATTTCTTTTACATCTGCAAAACAAAAATAGACCTCTCCGGTGTGCTGTAAGTGCACGGCTGTGAATGGGACTAGAGCTGCCGAAATGGACGCCATCCATATGAGCCCACAGCTCAGTCTAGCGTGCTGCATAGTGCGAAATAGGTTGGACCTCATTACTTTGGCCAGTGCTAGGTATCTGTCAAAACTCATCCATGTCAGAAAGAAAATGCTGCTATACATGTTGATCTGAAGGAACAAAGACATAAAGGTACAAATGATGGTGATATCGTAATACTTCTCGTCAAGATTAAACACCTCAATGAGAGAATCGGCCACTAGAATGAGATCAGCCACTGCCAGGTTTATGAAGTAAAGGTCTGGAATTGTCATTTTCTCCCGAAAGCTAATGTTGACAACCAGTATCAGAATGTTTCCCACAAAACCGATAGGAAAAAGGAATATTGTGTAAAGACATGATAAGAAAAGGCCAATAACATATTGTTGGTGTTCTGATTTATCAGCTAATCTAGAGGATATGCTTTCGTTACACAAATGGGATCCATTCAGGTTAAAAGTTGTGCTGTTGCATATAACAGGTGATATTGAGGCAGAATAAGTTTCCATGGTTAAAATATCTGCAGAAAAGATATTAGTACTCACAGTTTGGTGGCAATACCAAAAAACCCAGATTTTTGGTTGGTTTCGACTGAATTCCTAGTAAGCATTTTTGATTGGAATTGAAAAAGATACAGACTTTTGTATAGGAAACTAAAATGCTTTAGAAGTCAGATTAATTAGACTTAAAATGGACTGAAATATAATACTACAAATAGTGAATGTCTTAATTTGTTTTACAGGACACTATATACACTGCAAATGAGAGAATTTGCAGTTCCTGTATGCCTTAAGATCATGTAGGAATCTTTTTACCATGGTGGTACTTGGGTCTCTTTAATAAAAGCTTTTCATCAACAGTGCTTCTTCGTGCAAGTTGGAAGGCAGTGGAATTTTAGCTCCATTTGTTTTCTTTTAATAATCAGTGAACATCCTTGGACCTGCAATTTGCAAATGGAAAACGATTAATCTCATATTCCAGCACTGTTCCCTGTGCCATTAGCTTCTGCTAACCTAACATCACAGCTGAGGCTGCAGGAAACACCATGTTCTAAGATATATGCAAAGGTTCACTTAAAAGAATTTAAATTTGTTCTAGATGATAATACATCGTGAAGGCAGGTCTGTCAAAATTGTGTACAGCCTTCAGGGCTTCAGTATTAGAAAATGCAGAAACACAGAGAAATCAGATTAGTGAGTTTAGCCTAATAAAGAAAAACTCTGTTTTCTTTATATATAGATATATATTTATTTTATCAGCTTGTAAGGCTAATAAATAGCAGAGTCTGTGGCTGAGAAGGCAACAGAGATGAAAAGCAGTTGGTTCCTGCTGCTTTCAGTGGGAGGGAAAGGCAAATTTTAGAAATGAAGGTAATACAAGCAGCATATTGATTTACACCAACATTATTATACTCAATTTGTTTTCCGTTGTGATTTATTATGTTTCACTGACTTCCGGGTAGTAATGGAAAATACCAGTTATAGGATTTGTTTACTTCTAAATGTTGAATGTTATGCACTTGAAGCATTGCGAGAAGTCAGTTTAAAAAAGGAAAGAGCCTAATAAAAGACACCCCAAACAAATAAAACAGCAAGAAAATTATAAACCACGGTATTTTGTGTTAAGTTTTAAATATTTTGAACTGCTTTAATCTTCATCTTACTATCAAAGCCTTGATTTTTAGTTACATGAGAACATATTTAAAAAATTGTTTGCTAGTAAAATTCATGCCTATTTTCACATTTTAATGACTTAAATCCTGCCAGTGTGCAGTCTGGGGGAGGAAAGAGCAGACCACTAGTGGAGTAGGAGTGTTAGAATATTTTTAGTCAGAAATACAGCTCTGAGTTTGCTTAAATGTATTCAATTAATCAGAAATAGCTACAGATACATAAATAAAGATACGGGTTCCAGAGCTTCTGTTTCTTAATGAAACAGGCGTGAGTTCCCAGTACCTGTTGCTGTGTTTTGAATCATTTTAATTGTGTAAATCTTCAGGCTAAAATATCCATATGAAATTGCACTTATGAGAAGAAGGTTTGGTGTTTGCTTCAAGCAGCTATGGAAGTCAGACATAAACTGCTGTCTTTATGTAAGATCCTTTTATTTGTGAATAAGGCAGTAAAACAGATTTAAATACAATAAAAGAAAAGTTAACAGCCTGAGCAATTGATTTTAAAAGGTCGGTCTGTGGTCAGATTTTAATTACATCTGAAAGGCCGCCAAAAGCCGAGCAATTAAAAGCATTACAGGTAACTATGTACTGTGAAACACTTTATTTTACCTTAATTCCATTTCTCCAGAGCTGATTTTCCTCCAGACAACAGCAGCCTGGTCCTTGCTGGGTGCACACGTAATGGATGTGCCAACTTCCACTGTCCTCTCGGTGAAAACTTGCATTTAGATTTAGGTGTGCGGAGCTGCAGTGGATGCCACCTGTTGATGATTCAGCAGTAAAAACGAAAATCATATAAAAGTCTATCCTGCGTTAAAACGCATTAAATAAAGGACAGTTTACAGGAGCAAAATGCAGATCTTGCTGCATGTCCTCGGCAATAAAACAAGCTTTATAGATTCCCAGGGTTGTTCTAATTTGTGTGCAGTTGAAGTGCTGCTGAACAGCCTTATAAGGCTAGAATTAACCCTGTTTCTGCTGGTTTCTTTTTTACTAGAACTACTCAAGCATCTTTTCTCTCGTATTTGTCAGTTTTATTTTGCCTAACGTTCGTTGCATCCTCCTTTCTGCCTCTGGTGGTTTTTTTTTAAGTTTTATAGTCCGTTCAAAGCTAGAGCTCAGCTGATGAATAATTAAGAGATTTATTTGCAAATTGCAGCGAAGCATATTTTATATAGATATAAAGCAATTATTACTGTTATTTGTGCTATTTTTTATAAGCCTCTGGGCAATCTCAAAGGAAATATTTGATTGAAGGCATCAAGCATCTGAGAAGGGTCATTTGCTAAACTGCCGAGATAAATTTCAGTTTTCCTACCTTCAAGTCGATCCCATTTTGCCTGTGTGTATTTAAATTTTCAGGTATATGTTGTCATTCTCTTACTTCTTAGAATTGCTCAGCTCAAAATCACACGGATGAAATAAGCTTACTCTACAGAGAACGAGGAGCCTCAGTGTTGCATGAAAGCACCAGTGTTGCAGGTGGAGTTTTGCATTTCATCTGCAGGGGGTAAAAAAACCCTACTTGACATTCCCAGTGACACCACCTACTGGTGGCCAGAATTCTTAGAAAGGGAAGAAAGTCAAACCTTCCTCAGAAAAGAGCAATATTTTATTTGTGGAAGTTGCTTTCTGTGATTATGTTGATCTGACACCTGAAGGTTAAGTGTACATCGATGCAGCGTTCTGCTGCTGCTGGAATAAGATGAATGGGATCTCATCATTTAGGACTTCAGGAAGACAGTGTGACAGTTTCAGAAGTGTGGAGTAAGCAATTAACATGTCGTTAATTATAGATGTATGACACCAATTACAGTGGTCAAATATTTTTAGATTACAGAGGACCTCATCTGCAGAAAAGTGAAGCAGAGGTTCTTTACACGAATGGCTTTGGGAGCAGCAGCACTTTGCCCTCACTAAGGCAGGTATATCATTTGCTGTTTTTTCTGTAGCACGCTGTGCACAGGAACAGAGGATTTTGGCAGCGTTACTGAAAAAGTTTTTTAAGATGTTCTTGCATGATGGCTCTTCCTAAATACTTGTGGAATCAGTTATTATTTAGATCAAAAGAATGCTTGCGCAGATTGGTGCTGGTAAAATTTTTCTGAACAAGGAGTTTTCCACTGTGTGTGGAATGCAGTGTTTTAATACAGGATGATGAGGACAGAGCCTGAAGTGTTTCGCTTTGAGAAGTGTACAAATATGATTGCATTGTAGGACTGGAATAATGTAAATGTTAGAAAAATCTTGTGATACCAGCTTTGAAGGTCTTAATTTTCTGCTGTCATAAAAGAACAGGATTAAAAAGAGTCTTTATTGTTTGTTGATCATGTGGTTTTGCTGTACTTAGTTGTGTCCTTCAGAGCTTCCACTGATCTTGCAAGGGCCTGAAGGATTTTTTACTTTTCTTCATGTATAATGTTCACTTCTGGGTGTCAGTTGTTCATTATTTTGGGGGCCTGGATTTGATAATCAGCTGGTCTGTCTGTCCTTGCTTGTCTAGCTGTGAATATCAGCTGATTTGCTATTAAAATGTATAATTATGAATGCTAATTTTCTTGTTTGAATCCATGATAAGAAATAAGTCACTTTGCCATACTTCCAGAGTTGTTAGGAAATTCTCTTTCGAAAGACCCATGAAGTAGCTGTTTTCTGTGTGAGAAGAACTATGAAGCATAAGAGGTCATATCTAATATTATGGTAATTTTGTATATTGTATTATTATACTGTAATTAATGAGTTCTGTATTTCTCTAAATATTTTATGAGATGATCATGCGAATCCTCTGAATGCTGTTTCCTAAAAAAGATCACAGCATTCTCAGGCCCTTGTTTATGCAGTCAGATTATTGTTACTGATTAATCTATCTTAATCTCACTGTTTGTCATTTCCATATTCCATAAAATGCATCAAAGTAATTTTAGCAGCTGCTGAATGTTGTACTTTTGCTCTTTCCCTGTCAGTTGCAGGTATTCCACAGGACTTCACAGTGACTGCCTTGATGATCCATGGTCACAGTTGTGACAGTGTTGAGTCTTGAAGTTCCACCTATCTTACCTTACTGTGATTGTTGCTGGGGACATGTGTGAAAGCAACTGGTGCAGTAGCATTTGTATGATGTCAGACCCCAGTAATCCAGCATTCAGAATTTCCCTGGTTTATTTTTATGCAGCAGTCAATGTGTAAAACACTGTAAATATCCCAGTAAACATGTCTAACACCAGAGAGTCTTTCAGAAGCACTGGTGTAGTTGCGATGTACTTCTGTGCACCACGAGGCTGAATGTGGGGTGTAACAGAAGATACTCTGTGTAATTTAGCAGACTTCAACATATGTGCCTGTTACTGTGCTGCTGAAAGGGGGCAGCTGAGGAGGAAGAAAGTGGGAGGTGTGAGTGTGGGAGAGAACAATGTTGGGAGGTCTGATGCATCACAGCTCTTGTGCCAGCACTCTGTGACAGTCTCTCCAGCTGGATAAGCAGGATAAGCCCTCTAGGATGCAACAGACTGTTGGATTCTGTCAGAAGTGTGGAAGTGTTTTGGGTATGAAGCTGTTGAGTCCTGGAGAAATCAGATCAGGGCAAGGGTATATAGAAAGCTGAAAAAAAGTAAGGTGCTGTGTTGCATGGGAGGGGAAGGAAGCATAAATTAAAATTGTGTTGGAATGCTTACACTGTAATATAATCATCTGCAGAAGAAATAAGATTTGTATAAGAATCTCTACTGGAACTATCTCTAGAGTAAACACGGATGCTGTTGTACCATTCACGAGGCTCTGCAAGTAGACTGATGTCCAAATTCTTTCTCACCTTTTTCAACCACTGAATGGCATCAGTATCCATTAGCCTCCTCTAGAGCACCCTCACACTTTATCCTGTCCAGCCTCAGTAGCAAATAATCTTTCTTGCAAATAATCAAACTTAGTTTGAGCTGGAATTAATTGTGTTTCTGTGCCTGCAGAAAACCTTGGATGGAGTGTATTTTGTGTATTTAGGCTTTTCAGTTGCCAATAATTCTGAGAATGCATTTTTCTTACTAAAAATAATTTTTAATAGTTCAGCCTTTTCATTTTACAGGGGCAACACCCATTCAAACCCATTCAAACTATTCTGGTAAAACCTTTTTATTTTTCTTAAAGCATGTATTGCAAAACTCTTGAGGGATAATCTAAAAATTTTACTAAACAGGGCCACAAAATGTTGTCAAGTGAAAGATCACAGAATCCTAGAACGGTTTGGGTTGGAAGGGATCTCAAAGACCACCTAGATCCAAGCCCTCTGCCATGAGCAGGGACACCTTCCACTAAACCAGATTGCTCAAAGCCCCATCATAGGACTTCAGGCTCTATTCAAATACTATTTAAAAAAAAAAAAAACTTTGCAAAACATCAGTCATTTTTATTTTAGTAGCTGAGTGTGGCAGTCCTTTGCTGGACACTTTTGTACGTGGAAGTGCAATGAATTCTTTCATTTTGTCCGTCAGTGAATTTATTTGTTGTGCAACATATATGGTGGACACAGTATACAGAGTACTTATTTTGTCTGAATTGCTTGAGCTTTCACCCTGCCCCAGATGTTCTGCAGCTACCTCAAAATCAAGATAAACAATACTGGGTGCCCTTTCAGTGTCTGTAAGTTTAATATTAGAATGTAACTAAGGGCAGGCTTGGAAGGATGTAGCAGCTCGAGTTGATTCAAGTGTGCACATCCTGTCTCCAGCTCAAATTGTTTGCAGTGTTGTTGTTGTTTGCAATGGGATCAGATCAAGTTTGAGCCAGCTGGTTCAGTAATGATGAGTCCTGAGTATGTACATGTTCTTTTCCAAAACATGTTACCAACTCAGAAATTCATGCTTTAACTTCAGCAGCCTCATCGTTTCTCTTCTTCTACTGAACAAAGCGTGTTTTTTTTCAAATGCAGAGCAAAGTTGTGGAAAGATACAAATATTAGCAGTACAGAAGTAAAATATTCTTCTTTGAACTTTCCAGTATATCCCTTCAGTTAATTTTGACAGCCTGCCTATGAAAATATATGCTGTATTTCTTCTGGAACATACTGTTCAAAACTGGGTAAAGCCTGGGAGAAGTAAGGGTTCAACTGAGCTGCTGCTTGCATCAGAGAAAAATGTCTCAGAGCATGGAGATTTTATTTTGTTCTTAAAAAAACTCTTCAGATTATTAATTATTTTTAAATATTACTTTTAATCTTAGCTAAAGCTGCTCTTTTCTTCCTCATATCAGGCTATATTAGAAGGATTTTGGGAGACTGTGTTCCTTCCCTGTTGCACATAGGGGTGTTTGCTCTCATATTCTAGCTGGATGCAAGTAGATTTTATCTAGGACCACATGTTCATTGTCCTAAACTTTAATGTAAGCTCTGACTTTATCAAGAATGGTTCTATGAAAACATTTCTGTATTGCTAAAATTTACACTCATAACTATTCGAGTTATTGTTTTGCATTTTTCAACTTCTTCCCTCCTGTTTACCTTTGTTTTCTCATATTCAGTTGCAAAGTCTTTTCACTGTACAGAGAGATTTCCTTATGGCAATATAACCAGCCATCCAGAAAATACTCGGGTTTTTTCCACATGGGCAGGGAGGAGACCAGAGTACATGTACTCCCATCTCACAGATGGCAGCCAGGAGCTTTGCCCAGGAGTGCTCACAGACTCACACACGGTCGTTCATCCTGACAAGGTGTACTCACTCTCAGATCCTCGATGTGACAGTAGGTCCCTACAGCTTTTATTGTCTGAGACACTTGGGTATGGCTCTGCTCTAGCTGTGTACCTTGCTGAGAGTATCAAAAGCACCTTCCTGCCCTGCTCAACCTTTCAGCCTTGCTCAGCCTTGTGGCTCCTCCCAGGTTGTGTTACTGGCATTCACTCACCATCAGACCGCTTTCCAGGTCCCAGCCAACTTCTGCTGACTCCCTTTTCTTTTAGGCACCTTTCACTCAGGACTCAGAAACAACGCAATATTTATTCTTTCATCTTTAAATATAAAAGGTATGGAAGCTGTAAATAATGTAGAATCATTCGCACATAATTCCCATACTACAAAATGTCCTCCTTATCCACAGTGCAGCTGAAACTCTCTCTGAGCTGGGATAAACAGCTTGCATCTTCTGACATATTCTTTCAGTCTGTCAGCTTTTTCACTGATGTACAGCTCTTACAACTCATCTCTTCAAACTTCTTTCTGCAAGGCTGATCTTTGGTCCGTGTTGTTTAATCTCCCTCTTCTCAGGTGCAAAACAAAACCTCTGATGCCATCTGAGAATTCCTTTCACAAGTATGAAATTGGCTCCAGTGTTCAAAGAGATGATTCTTACCTACGTACTTCCTTTCTGACCACGTTCTATAACGATCTGTTTATATGTAGAGTTCTTTAATTATCCATCTGTTCGTGCTGGCAGCAGAACAAAATTGAACAGGGGAACAGGCTGACACAATGTAATGCAGACATCTTACCCGTTGGTTTTTACATCTTGCGGAAATGTTGGTCCTTACAGTCGTAGTGGGACTGCAGCTTGCCCTTCATTTGCATGTGATACAGTCATGGTCCATACATTTTGGGATTTGGATGTCCAAGACTAGGTCCATATCTCTAGACGCTAGATCTATATTCTATATTATTATTCTTCTTCCATTTCTGCACTTGGCTGTTGTCTTGTGGAATGTGTCCATCTTGATCAATCAGTTCCTGCTTTTCTCTCTTTTTAGGCAGCCCATGCTGATTTACACCAGCTCCCCACACAAATCTGGACCCCATCAGGACAATCTTTCAAAGGATACAACTGCAAAAAAACCCTCTCAGCTCTTGTTAGCACCCGAGTTTCATACAAAGGCATGGATTTAAGCATCAAAATAGCTTTTCTCAGGACTCTTCAAGTTACTTGAGCCTTCCTCATCACAGTACTGTATTTTTATAACTTTGCAATCTAAGCCTATGTCATTATCCAAGTTTTAGTACAATTTTGTGCTTTTCCTGTTTCTGTTCTCTCCACCTTTGTGAGAGGAAAAGATGAAGCCCAAGCCAAATGCCTAAGGTGGCTCCTGGCCAGATTTCGTAGCAGTAACAGTGTGCTTGAAGCAAGCATTTACAGCTTTGCACCTACATCTCAGCCTGCATCAGCTACTGATCCTGCAGGGCTTCATCCGAACTCCTGCACCACACCTGTTCTATTCTAATTCAGATTTTCTCCTCTTTTTGCACCATTTACCCATCAACTCTCATCTACATGTACAATGCTTCTATATTGTCTCTAGCAGAGCCTTGATTCCAGTTAGGAACTGGGGCTTGGGTTTTGTTTGCCTTCATAAAAACACACTTCAGTTCTACTGTTCTGGGCTGGCTTTTCTCTGTTTTCCAGTCAGTGTGTTACTGAATGTGACTCTTCCAACGACTTCGTACTTCTGAATGAACTCATCAGGAATGGCTTAAATCAATAATTGTTGTGAGTCTAAATGCAAAGTGGAAGCTGGGAGTACATTAACAAAAAGCTTTCATTCTTGCACAAAGTTTTAATTAGCCATCCTGTTGATCTTTCCAGTTCAGTGCCTCACAAAGGACCCAAAGCTTTCCTTTATGGACCCGTGTTTCCATTAATTTGATTTCTTTTTTTTTTTTTTTTTGGCATAGGAATTCAGACAAAAACTTCATTGCTGCTGCTACTGGAATTATATACACCAGTTATATACCAATGTTACAGAAATAAGGAGTTTGTAGGTTAAGAAGTCAAAGGAGGAAGCACACCTGAGAAAATGCTCTGAGTGCGGATTTTGACCTTTGTTCAAAGTTGCTTTCTGCCACTTTTTTGTTTGCAGCTTTGCTAGGGCATTGATATTACTGCAGAAGCACAGTTCTATGGCAACAGTACTCATCTTTCTACCTGACTTGGAAGCAATGCTTGCAGAAAAATAGATGATTTAAATATATATGTATATGTGAAAAGAACCCCCAACAGCCCCAGACCCTGGATGTTTTCTCGCAGATCATTGTCAGTACTAGAACTGACCATCTTGTTTCTTCCCGTACTGCTGGCTGTAAAAAAGGCCAATTTGGGTTCTAAAGAAGGAACAATTGCCCTTTTTTTGAAGAAGTAAAAAACCCAACCAAAACCCACAAGCTGAAAAGTGGATTTACAGTTGTTTAGAACAGCAGGTATTACTGAGATCCACTTCGAAGGGTCGTGGCTGTTTCTGATATTTCAAGGTGATTGTTGGCACTGGTATTCCTTCGGCACTTTTGTATGACTTTTAGTACTTCGTCCTTGCACGGTTTATGAAAACAAAGTATAATTACCAAGCTAGCACAGCTCTCACAGAACAACACTATTTCTGCAATGTTCATCACAAGCTCATTCTTTGTAGTTCCAATGCTCCTCTGTAGTTTCAGTGTTGTCCTGAAGAGAACCATGATGTTATAAAAGAGGCGGCAGATAAACGTTGTCACGCTGATCACGTACACGGCGGGGTAAGTGCGGATGTGCTGCTGCAAGGCTGGAGCTCCAGCAGGTGCTTCTTTAGCCAAGAGAACAGTAAAACAGAGAATCTGAACTAGTGATGGGATTCCAAACCCAAAGGTGAATTTAACAATCTCGTATTCAGGCCATGCAAACAGGGGATCCAACTGGCAGCGTGCTTCCAGCTGATAATTATCAGTGCCAACCAGCACTGCCTCCGTCAGGGACAGACAGAAGGTGTATGTGAGTACAAACCCAGCACACAGGATGGGTCTCTGGGTGGCTTTGCAGAGAGCAGTCCCTGATGGAAATCTCTCCAGTAACAGTGTGAGAAGTGTCAAAATTAAAACATACTGAGAATTGAAATAAGCGAAGTTGAAAAAAAAAGACAGTACACTACAGGCGAGGTGGGTTGCTGTTAAATAGTCAGGTCTAGTGATGACGGTAAATGAGAAAAAAATCATTATGATATTGCTGACGGTGAAGTGTAGAAGAAGTAAGTCCAAGCTTTGTCTTTTGTTCTGCAAATAATTCTTTACGAAAATGATCAAAATACATATGCCAGCTGTTAATCCTGTGGGTACAAAAAAGGCAATGTAACAGTGCATAAGTCTGGATATGATATTTTGAGAAGCTATGAAGGCTTCAATTTCTTCTTGGGAAGTGAAAGGCTGGCTCTTGCTTGGGTAGCTGATCCATGTCATGTTGTGAGAAGTCATCCTCCTTTCCACGCTGTGCTTATTTCCTGTTCAGCGGTGTTTGAACTGGAAAAGGAAGGTGAAACAAGTTTTAAAGTACAGTTTTAATGCCTGTTTTTGCATTGAATGTATTATGTGCAGTCAGGCATATGAACCATTTGTTCAGAATAAATGCAGTAATTTCTTGGTGGGTTTTACATTCCTGTGTTATTACCCAAGTTAGCTTGAAATTATTTTTAGGCAGAGAAATCTGCCTTTTCATTTTTGATGTGGTTTCTGCTCTTACCACTCCCCCCTTTTCCTCACTTGATGCAGCTCAGCTTTGTGGACAGCCAGGATCCGGCACCTTCATGTTGCCTGTGGAATAGATGGAATATTGGCTGTTCAGCAGGTGAGGAAGGAGCTGGCTGCGTTTAGGTGGAGCTGCTTTTCCTCCCCATCTCGCCAAAAAAGGCCAGGGCAGTTTGCAGGGCAATCCAGTGTGTGGGCAGCAGCTCCAGCCACAAAAAGCTCCACTGTCCTGTCACAAGGGTGGGAATTTTGTATCATTTGAACCCAGCTGCAGTCTCGCACCACATACTGAGGAAAATGCTAAGATAATCACAATATGAGGCACGAGCCACATTCCTTTCTTTGTTTTAGTTTTGCTTCCTTTCTGTTCTGAAAAAAAAGCCTTTCATAACTGCAGTCTGTGCTGAGGAGCCCGTATAAAATTAATGGGAGTGTTTAAGGACTGTTATGAACAAACTGCTTTTATACTAAAACATCTTTTTACATTAATAACGCTGTCATTTCTTAGATGTAGCTATTGCATAAAATGGCAAAAAATAATGCTTCTCTGCATGCTCGACTTTGAGAAAACAATTACTGGTGCATTATAAACCTGTTGATAAAGTTTTAGCAAGGACCATTTATTACAGCTGCATTATAAATTCCTGGAAATGGGGAATTTTGAGAGTAATATGGATAGGCTGTTAGCTGTAATGATTCTGTGATATGTAGATATAATTATTTTGCTACTGTATATATATGCTTGGAGGCTCCTTTTTTTTAAAGCCAAAAAGCTTTTATGAGAACATGATATGTACTCATGGAAAACTGTAATGGATATGGATAGATACATTTTCCAGACCACCTAAAAGCATAATTAGCTCAATTTTCTAAGAGGACATTTCTGTGCACCTTGTACTGATTGACGCAGAAAATAGCACACTTTTTTAAGTTGCAAAGAATAAATATATTTAAACATAAGATAATGAACCCACTATTCCTAATTAATTTGGAACGTCTGATTAAAGATGTTCCTCAGTACTGGAAAAAGTTAAACAAATAGGCATTTTTTACAGTGTAAGGTGTTTTGTGGAAAAAAAATCTCTATTCACAAAGATTCCAAATTTGTGTTAGACTTTGGTGTTTTTACTTTGTTCTGTTTTACGTAAAGCTGGTCTGAACAAGCAGGCAAAGACAGGACCACAGAGCTCTCCTTACAGAAGTTTCTGTAAGTCACAGTGGCAGAAAGCTACATACTTAGTTGTACATAAAGCCTTTTCCATAAAGGGATTCTAGTGGTGTTAACTCTTAAAGTGAAAGTAATTTTAAACTGGTAAAAATTCATAGAGATGCATTAATGTTTTTAAGCAGTGCTCATTATAGATAAGTCAGTGTCTTAATACTGTTTGACAGTTAATTTGTGGTCGTTACCTCTGACACTACTTCACATTTCTGATATTTCTAATCTCTCCTCAAAATTGGAATTCTAATACTGGTTTTAATTAGAAAAGTTGACTTATCAAAGTGGCTTTGATTAAATGTGTATATAATCTTATATAATTATAATTTCATTTATAGAAAAGCGTGGAGTTATGTTTTGATTCAGCAGTGTTCTTTGTCCCTTTTTAAAGACGGAGTTTCTTCCTTTCTAGAAAAGGTTATTTTCTGAGAGATGGCACTACAGGAAGGACTGATGCACCCAGGGAAAATGTTTTGTGTTACAGGTGGTCTTGCAGGAGGGACAGGTTGGCTGATCAGACTCTATGTCCCAGCTTCTGAGCTGGGGTGCACCATGTAGGAAAGAACTGATGGGGAAAACAGGCAGAAGTTTCTGAAGCAAGTTAAAAGTCAACATAATTTTGAAGCTTAAAAATAGTTTATTAAATATGAGCAATTCTTGTGTGTAAAACTTTAAATTTCACAATTCATTTCTTCTTAAATGCTTGGGTGGAGTCTCAAGAATGAAAGAAACTGTAGGTGAAATTTTGATCTTCTGTTAGAGAGATTTGAAGCCTCATCTGGTGAAGGATTGTGACCACTTGAGCATCTGAGAAAGTCTGTTATCATCCCACACGGTGGATTCAAGGTTAGGAAATAATTACATTTAAAGCTGTTCCACCAGAGCCTGCAGTGTTACCTGCAAATTCCATCACGCCTTTTGCAGGGCTGAATATAAGAATTCAGTTCTGGTACTGTGGGCATCTCTCTTATCTTCTCAAGAACTTTTGTGGGCCAGCTAACTGTGTTCCCTGTCCTTGCAGGGAATCTCAGAATAATTCAGCAACATTCAACTTTTCTGGTAACATCATTGCAAAGGAAACAAAGGGTGTAGTTTGGGGTTTTGCAGGAAATCATATGGCCTTGTATCAAATTACAGGGAAAAAAAAAAAGATGCCAAAACTTCAATAAATTTGCTCAGGACCTGGCCTTGGTACTGATACTGGGTTCAATTTTGACCACAGCAATGTATTTTTAATTTTATTTCAATACTCTTTAGGCGTTTAAGACGAAGTAAGGCTTAATGCAGCATATTCCAGTAACTGCAGCTTACGGTGCAAGCCAGTGCATCATATTGGTTTCTCTTCCTGTAACCACCTGCTTGCACCCTGTGATGTGCTATTGGTAAACCAGCACGGTGTTAACCAGAGGCTAAGGATGTTTTGCCCTCATTTTGGTGTCGAGACGGATGCCTGAAACAGCTTCAAATGTAACCACAGACACTGACATTTTTGTTAAATAATAATTAACATTGATGCTTCCTCTTCTTCTAAATATTATTATCCTAACCTGTTTGTCTTTTAAATTGCCTCATCTGAGGAGGGAATTGAACTAAATAAAAATAATCTGTTCAACCTAGAATTAATGTGCTCACTTCAGGGAAATAACAGTGCAACTATATGTTTATAATTATAATCAGTGTAAGTATTAAAATTCTGAGCTAAGGAAAAATTTTTAGGTGTGCTGTTCTAAAGGGAATGTCCCGAAAATCACCTCAGGATTCCCACACAAACAAAATTTTACCAAAAGAGCAAGCTGTTTGCAGCTTTGCTGTGGCTAGTCAGTGTGAGTATAATTCTTGTTTGAATTCAATGAAGTGTTCATTACAGAAGACAAAATATCTCCTAGCAGTTTGTAGCTAATTCTGAAATATTTTTAGTTTGGCAAATAAGATTAAAATCAATGCGTAGTTATTAACTTTTCCCCCTTAAATTATTCCTAGAAGCTTAAAAGAATCCCAGTGATAAAGTCAGAGACACTTTTCATATTTGGGTCTGCTGTCTCAGTGTTTAAAAGAGCAAATGGCAATTTGGAGGCTCAGATTGTGGTAGGAAAGGCTTGTGTGCAGGGGATGCCATCAGACATGCCCAGTTCTTCCTTCAAGCTGCTACAGGTGCACTCTTCTGTCTTAAAGGGTCACACCTACCTAAATATTTCTGACTTTCTGACAATCTAATTTTTTTTTTTTTTTTTTTTTTTTTTTTTTTTTTTTTTTTTTTTTTTTGGGCAATATTTTGTCTCTTCGTAGTGATTTCAGTGAAATTTGAGGATACACAGCACTTTCTAAGACGCATTGCTCACCACCTCATGAAGTGGCTGCATTAGGGTCTTTTAGCTGGAATTACAGATTGGGCCCTGCCAGAACAGCCTGACTCCCCTGCAGCTGATGGATTGGGAATAGTCACAGGTGGCACAACCTCTCTGCACGTTTGTTTACATCGGAATGGGTAGCTTTAGAGATTCCTGTGACTGTAAGGTGCTCATCTATCATGTAGAGCAGCTCTAAGAAATTGTCTTTCCAGTTTGAAAACATTCCCAAAGGATCAAGTACATGCTTGGAATAACAATGGGATGAAGGCGCTCACAGCTTTTGCTGTAGTAATATTAATGTTTGCAAATTTTTATAGACTTCTGGTAATACTAATTTAATTTAAAATAAAAATATGTGTTCCATGGGAGCAGCAGAGGGTGGTTTATTTCTCACGTGTTTTAGTTCAGAGTATTCATACAGCTGGCCACATTTTCTTTTTCAAAATACTTAAGAACTTCCATCATAAAAAAAATCAGGGAATTTATTATGTCATTTTCCTCTGCTGTGAGAAGATCTGGTATTCCCTCAGTTCTTGCCTGGTTCTTGGATTTACTGCTGGGACATACTTTTGTTTTTGAAAATCCACGTGGTGTTTATGCTCTGCTGTGGTGTGGGTGGAGGGGTGACGACAGCAGACAAGTCCTTTACTCTTTCAGTGGTGTTTGCAGCTTACAGTGCAAACACCTCAACACCTGAATTATTTTTTTCTCTCACAACATACTATGACATAAACTGACTTTGTTATTTCCACTCAGTCACCGGTAACTATGGCAGAAGCCAGGTCTATTTCTGTTTGTTTTACGATTAGTTAGTGAGGGAAACTTGCAATATGCTACTTGCATTATCTTTCCCCATGTTGTCATGCTCCAGTATTTTGTCCCTTTATTGCAGGTCCCCCTTACTTTAACTGGCCATCAGTCCCATTACAAATCCTTCCTTAACTTCACGTGGCCTCACTTTTTTCTTGGATTTTTTTTTCCCTCTTTCTATCCCTGTTTCCCTCCTATAATTCAGCAGTTAAAGCAAATACGTTTGATTTTTACTTTCTGAAGCACAGTGAATACATTCCCTTTCACTTCCAACACAGTGAGCACAGTGTTCAGAAAGCAGTTTAAAAATAGCAAGTTGTGAAAGGAGTTTCAGTACTGAGGGGACCCAGTCCCTAAGATTTCACTGGGTTTGGGTTCCTCATCCCCACTTTGATGTTTAACTGCTGCCAAAGGAGAGCTTGGTTTCAAGGAGACTTGTGTTTATTTAAAGTCTAGAAGGAAGAGCTCCTAAACCAGGGGAGTTTCTCCCTGGCAGCCAGAACTCTTCCTCTATAAAAGGTTTGGTAGGGCAGTCTTTCTGCATTCTGTCACCAGCCTTTAGAAGGAAAATATTCTTTCATCCAGTCATAAAGCAATACATGTAGCATTGCTTGTGAAACTCTGCTCTTGGTGGGCATGTCCTGCATCGACTTGAGCAAACACATGATCTGGGGGGTGAAGATGTCCTTTCTGTTCACACTACGTCTGCCAAGTTAAAAGACGGAGGCAGCTTGCAGTATTCAAGAGACTAAAATGTGAAATATTATATTATTCTTTCTTGTAAGATCACAATTCCTACTCTTGGGCAAGTATTTGAAGTTGTAAAGACTTAAATCCTACCCTTAACTTACGGAAAAGTACCAGTTCCTGAGAAACCGAAAGATTTTGTTTTTACGTTTCTAGAATATAAAGGAACTAACAGTAACTTAAACATAATCTCCAAGCAGCATCACTGACGTGTTTCCTGTCCTATACAATTCCTGTAGTGGGGTTAAGATTATCTGACAATGTCCTTCCTTTAGAAGACTGGTTTTAGGCAATGGTTGGAGTTGTTTTTCCAGAGCACTGAACAGTATTTCATCATCCAGCTCCCATTGGTTCAACGGGAGTGAAGTACTTACTGGAAAACAGTCTTCACATTTTCTCTACTTAATGCCCAGCTTTAGCACAAATTTCAGCTTTATTACACATTTCAGCTTTCTGAGGACCTTTCCCAGATACAGTACTTTAGTTTGTGTAGTTCAAATGTTCTTAAAGAAGGGAAAACTAAAAATTTTTAATTACGTCCTTAGCTTCACTATTTGAGCCTCTTAAATAAAACATTGCATATTCAAAGTAATATAAAGCACTTACCGTTTCAAGGAAATGTTCCACAGACACAACAGGCTGAGCCTTTCACTGTGAAATGTCAGATGAAATGCAATTATTGTTTGGAGCTTATAGCCCTTTCTATTTCTGTAGAAAGCAGAGTGTGTATATTACAATAACTTCTTCAGCTGCTGTACATCACAGTGAAAAATCCAGGCGCTGACTGAAAAAACATGCAGTTCTGTGAGGGGAACAGGAACTTGGCTGAAGTCATTCAAACCATACACGTTGCATGTTTAGCAAAACCTATGGTTTCATCATCATGTGACTTTAAAGTTCAGATTCTCCTCTGCAATGAGATATTTTAGAACAGAAAAGTAGTGTTTGTCCCTGCCATTTCTAAGTATGTGAGGCCATCCAGTGGATTTCTTTTTTCCTGTTTGTGGAGTAATCCTACGCTCACTGGCCAGCCTTTGCAATTGCATTTTTTCCCAGTGCGCTGTTTGAAGTGCTAGAGGTCTAGAAAAGGAAAAGCCTGTGGAATAAATACCACACCATGCCCTTTGCTTAATACAACAAAAACTTGTCACAAAGCAGGGCATGTCAAAGCATTAAGATGCCTGCTTAAAAATAGGTGTATTTCTGTTTTTCCAAGGGCTCTTGGAACACTCCTGTTGTTGTATATGTGCAATAAATTATTTTCCCAGATGCTCTGCAATGACCATGAGGTGTTAAAAGACAAGATTTTGAATGTGGAGGATGTTTTGGGTCTGGCTCAGCATTCAACTCTGTTGAATGGTGTTATTAAAATTTCAGATATAAATAAGCAAGAAAGGCTTGGCTCATGATTTTTTTTTAGTGCAGCCCGTCTGTCTGGGATGTATCAGTAGCATCATGTTTTCTCCTCCCAGCACATGGGGAAGGGCATTTCTGCTGTAATCTTCTAGCAACCTGCAATGGCGTTCGTGGGTCGAGAGGGTAATTTGTGACCAGTGTATCAGCACTCTGTTTTCGTGGCTTCCTACTTGTTGTACTGTAACAAGGCTCACTAAAAAGCACACGGAAACTGCCAAAACACTTCAAAAAAATGAAATGAGACAAATGTATACAAGTCCAGATTTCACAATCGGAGTTGTAGGTTTCTGTGAGAAGATGTTTTAGCACTTGGTCTACATTTCCACCAGCAGGTTAGCACTACTGCTCCACGTACTTTCTTGAGACTAGAGGTAGACTAGATGGAGGGTCCTGGGTTGCAGCTGTAGCTCAGAGACATTTTGATTTTCAGGATGAAGGTTCATGTTCTTTGTGAAGGGACTGTCCTCCAGAACAGCTCTTCAGTAGTTCAGGGGCTCTGTGAAATGTGATTTCCAAGGGGCTTTATTCAGAATACTGTAGTTCACACAGAGCCTTTGGTTTTGATCATCATATGTAGCAGTTTGTTGGACTGTGGGTAGGTTGTTTATTGTTTCCCTTTTATTTACAGTGGTTCCTCCAAACTGTTACAGAAAACCTTGGGCACGGTGGCAGTGTAGTGCGGCTGTTCTGTATGTAGCATTTCCCTGTGAGATGTGCCCTAATCCAGGCTCATTCTGTTCACACTAAGTTCTCATAGTTAAGAAGGGCGTAAAGAAAAAATGTGCATTATCGTTACGTGCAAATCAGGTGACTCTTTTCTTTTTCTGTTGGTTTTTCAGTAAAGATGCAAATTTCAAGTGTCACCTTATTCTTTCTAGGACTGAGGGCTGTACACAGGTAGCACACCAAACCACGAAGGCATAGTGAAATGATTGTTTTTGAAATTGCAGAAGTATCTCAGGAAGGTTTTGGTCATCAACTTAACTTTCTAGCTTCCAGGATGGATCACTTGTGCACTTGAGGCAATGCCGAAAAGTTGCAGCATGGTTTTGTTGCTGTACTTTCCACTGAAGTGCTTTGAATAGGCCCCTTATTGATAACTCCGGGCCCTGCTGGGGGCAAAGCAGGGAAACTAAAATTATTTCTCGGCTGTGGGCCAGGAGCAAACTGCTGAGGGTTGATATCTTGTTGAATTTGCCCTGGGTGGGTGGACACAAGGCTATCTGGCTGTGCCCGTGGTGTTTATCAGCAAAAGAAAGGCAAATCGATGACTGCACCAATTTAAGGAATACTCAAACACTCTCTACAGAGGTTTCAGTGACTCTGAGTTAATGAGCAGTCGGTGAGCAAGGAGTAACTCCCGTGCAGATAAGCCCTGACACAGCAGTGTTGAGGCCACATTTCCTGTTATTCAGTAACCTCGGGTGTGACAATGCATGGGCTGGGTAAGCAGAGCTCCAAGGGAACTTATCCTCCGCTAATGAGAAGATTGTATAAATAGAACCGGAAAGGTAAAAAGAGAGAAGCTATTTCTTACGTCTTTAAAAAGAAAAAGTCATCTAAGAGAAAGCTGCCATCTTCAAAATTGCATTCACGTTTACAGACATTAGTTCATACTTTGTCTGAAACCTCTATTAAACTTCATTATTCAGTGGTATTTAGGGAGCAAGAACATGTTTCCTACTTGGAATCAGGTGCAAGTAGCACAACGCAGTTTCAGAATTGTACACAGATTGAGAGACTCGCCCATCAGAAAGCATCGCATTTTATAGGTGGAGAAACTTGGCTACTGAGAAGTTTATTCTTCCAAGATGATGGAATAAATTGAAAGCCAGAGGAGAACTCGAGGTTAGAAAATCAGAGTTTCCCAACTCTGTGTTCTTTATTCTGTTTAGACCTTGCTGGTTCCCATCTCAATAGCTGCAATTCTGCCTCATCTACAGAAACAAAAAAAATTTTGGGGGTATGTTAAGAGCTCCCAGGTGGAGTTTTGGCAGCAGCTCACTGTGCTGTTACTGTCACAGTTGATGTGTTAGTAAAAGAAAAGCAAAAATATTGCTGTTGTGTGACCAGCTGCATCTTTCCTTAGGAAAAACAATAAACCAGTTTGTTTAATTTGCTTAAATGATCACAGGGTACAAGTCATATGAGGATAGTGGCAAGCAGAGTAGTGCTCAGTTATATAAGGGTTTCATAAAGCTGCAGAAAATGGTTAAGTGATTGTGTGTGGGATGATGCATAATGTCATCATTATTTTTATTAGTGAAATATGGATTTATTATTTTTTGGTGAAATTTCTTTTCATGTATTAGTTTACTTGCTCTCGATGGAAAAGGTGGGTGTATGATAATGATTTTCTGGATAGGATGGAGGCAGGAAAGGTGAAGTTACAGAAGTGAAATAGTTGCGAGACGCTGTGCCAGTATTTCAGGATTGGCTGATAACGTGTACAGCCACTGACCACCTACAGTGTGCTGTGGTGGGCAGAACTCTGGTTTATTTTTGAACACAACTGTTCATATGGCAAAATAAATATCTCCAGTACTGAGTGACAGATGTTGCCATAAAGAAAGCAGATGTGAATGACTTTTTTTACCAACACAAATAACTTCTCTTAATTGACTTGTATCACTGATGTGTTTAGCAGAGCATGCATCCCTGACAGAAGGTTTAATTTGAAGTGAAGGCTCTTTCTTTCATATCCGTGCGTGCCAGATGAGAGAAACTTCTCCATCTTTTCTAACAAACACCATTCAATGCTTCTGGCTTGCGAGATGCTGCAACCCTGGAGATTTCAGTCTTTTTATTCTCTGGCTTCTGGCATATCCATCCTGTGCAGTATTATGGAGATGGTGATCCTGTCTTGCTCACCTTCCTTCTGAATCGGCGTGATCAGTTGTTCAGCAAAGAGCTGCAACGCTCAGCTGAGCATTAGAGCTCTTGTTTGCTTGGTGCAACATCAAACAGCCACAGGGAGATCAAGGATCCTGGAGACCAGAGGCTGCAGCAGCCTGCAGTTAGTCCAAGGACTGGACTGGATTCTGTGGGGTAGTGATTATTGCTGGGGAGCTAATCCTGCATGAGAAGCCCGAAGTTTATTTTCAGACCATACTGTTGTCGTCTTCTTTCAATTAAGCATACTTTTTCTTGCCTTTTGGATGTAAGGTTATTAAGAAAACCATCCCTGTGTGGAATGATAGGATTGTTTTG
This sequence comes from Struthidea cinerea, assembly GCA_013397865.1. Taxonomy (NCBI): domain Eukaryota; kingdom Metazoa; phylum Chordata; class Aves; order Passeriformes; family Corcoracidae; genus Struthidea; species Struthidea cinerea. The sequence continues at coordinate 11,718 of VZTI01004947.1, read as the reverse complement.
GAATATTAAATGACTGTTACTGCCTATACCCCAGTGTATTATGATGAAAAGCAGTTGCATTGTTACTGGAATTTTGAATCGTGCAATGCACTGCAATTTTGTTTCAAAGATGTTTTTCATCAGCTGTCATGTATTTCCACCTTAATTGTTCTTCTGTTGTTGTGTAAGAAATAACTTGAGTGTGGGATATAAGCCACTGTGCTAGTCAAAGATTGCTATTCGGCTGAGCTTAAATATTGGAAGCTTTTCTTTGTGGCATTTTAAGACATTAAAGCCACTGATATTAATGCAATACCTCAAAATTCCGGTGGGGTGGGACAACTAATTTTTGAGAGGAGCATCTGTTCTAAGGCTTTTGTTATATTGATGCACAGTTGCCAGTCACTCTGTAAAACTGTTCTTGTGGAAGGCCTTGCTGTTAATTTTACATATGTTTAGTCTTACTTGACAGCAAGCAAGTTCGTGTCCTTGATTAAAACACTGTAGAACATCAGGCCTTTGACATTAAAAAGGACACCCCTCCCCCAAAAAACTCAAACCACCAAACCCCAAAACACTAGGGAGGTTGTACAGAGAACTAAGAATTGCTAGTTGGAAGAAAGTTAAAGGAATTTTGTGTATAGATTCATTTCAGAATAAAAAAACTCGCATGGCTTTATTGTATTATATTCCCTGCATGTTTGGTTTAGGAAGGGGTTTTTTAAGTGTGGTTTTTAAAATGGAGTTCAGATGCTTATGCTTATTTATACGGTACACGGAGCTCTGTGAAATTGTAAAATTTTATAGTCTTGCTCTCTCTGCTTGGATGGGGTTAAGAAAGCCCAGGCTGGCGATGTTTATCCATAAGCACTGGTTATTAATGATTACCTGCACCTCAGAGGCCAGTTGTAAATCAGCATTTCTTCCTTTTCTCCTAGAACAGCCATGCTCGGTGCTGTGTGATTGCTGCCCTCACATCTCAGGGTTCCTTGCCTGTGGTTCAGTATTAGTGATTTTATTATTGGCTTATTGGAGCACTGTTTGTAGTGTGAGTTGTTTTATAAACAGTATTTTATTATTACTACTATACAGTAATGTTTCTATCAATCACAAAATAAATTCCTCAATACGGGTAAATCATCTGTGTAACTCAGCTACAAGAGCTCAAAAATTGCCTGTATTTCAAAATAACATTCTGCTAAAGAGTGGAAAAAAGCTTCTTCTAATGGCACGTTTTAATAAGAGAGCTGGTCTCTGCATAGGACTGCAGGTGCTGGAATGATTATTTAACTGCACACAGGCTGGACCTGAAAAATTTCAGACTTCTCTCTTAATTAAGTAAGAAATCTCTTTCAGTGTGAACTAGCGAAACCATACTTAATTAGAAAGAATTACAGTACTCTGGAGCTGAATGGGAAAGGCACTTCCTTTGGTCTTTGAGCATCTTGTCAACCACAATGACTAGTAACAGATGCTTCATGAAACAACACAAGAAAGATGTGCTTTTTAATAAATTTTCTTCCTTGTGAATAGTCAGACCTAGTAGCCTGGTTAAATATCCTCCTATTAGGCTCAAAACTAAAATTAACCATTGCTGAGATTCGTTTCTTGGAACAGAATTGTCTCTCACCTGCCTCTCCCTCACAGCAGCAGTTGGTTGTACAAATCGAGGTTAATTTTGTTTCCTCTAAATACTTGTAGCAATGCCCTCACTGCCTGCAGACAGCACCAGCTGTACAAATCTGTGTTTAACCAGAAGCTGGGACTGAGTTTTGGTTTTTTTTCCCCTAAAGATTAATTTAAATCTAACTAATTTTACTGATCTTAATGCTTTTGGGAACTGCAAGAGCATTCTGCCAGTGACCACCAGATGGAGTTTCTAAAACAGCTTTGATAAACCAATACCAGAATTCATTTCAAAGCGATCTTTTAAAGGTTTTGGAGATAAGAAACAGCGCAGAAATTCTACCGACTTCAAGATAAATCTTAGCTTAAACTTGCACATTTTGGGGGGCTAAAATTAGGCTTTTCAATTCACTTTGTAATTAGTAATTGTACTGGGTTTGCACGGCAAGGTTCGGATGGCAGAGGCAGGGAGGGGCTACAGGGGTGGCTTCTGTGAGAAGCTGCCAGAAACTTCTCCATGTCCAACAGATCCAATTCCAGCTGACCCCAGGAGGGACCTGCCACTGGCCAAGGCTGAGCCCATCAGTGCCAGCGGCAGCACCTCTGGGATAATGTATTTAATAAGAGGGGGGAAAAGCATGCAAGTACTTTTTAAATTAGATTAAATGGATTCACTTCTGGTTGTAAATCTTGCTTTAAAGAACTTTTGATAGAAAGGGTTTGTTTTTTTTTTTTAAATATGTTTTTATCCTTAATTCATAAATACTCTGATGAGAATCTGGTGTTTTAAAGTCTTTTACTGTCATGATTTGTAATAGTACGGAAATTCTGCCTGCTGCAGACTGTGAATATTTTTGACAATTCTTGCGGATGTAATTAAAGGTGCCAGTTCTTTAGAGGGAAGGAATATAAGGAAATCACATGGACTTTCAAGGTGAAGGAAAGACTTGGTGGGAAGAAAGTAGGATGACAAAGGAGATGATAAATCTGCTCTCCTGATGGAAAAAGAATGTAGTCAGCATATGTCAAAGTGTTTTGATATATAATGGAAAACTAAAGGAAATTCATCAGAGGAAACATTTCACACTTCATATTTGTTGCCATGGCAGTCTGCACAGCTGCGTTTGTACCATTAGATTGCTTTCACTTGGAAAAAGTATTGCAGGAGATACTCAAGAAATACACAAGTTTCTGCTTATTAAGAAACGACAAATTAATCTAGGAGCAGATGTTTCAGATTCATCAGTGCGTTGAGCACTTCACAGCTGCAGAAATTTAGGCAAGAACCAATTCCTCTCCGAGTCCCCACCAAACAGTGGAACTGAGAGTGGCACTCGGGCAGGTTCTGCTTTTCTTAGGTCTTACCAGTCCCGTGCTGCTGCAGTGAAGCTCACGAGGTCTCCAGCCTAGACACTGGGCTGCTTTCATTTTTATTAAGCAGTGACAAATAGGGCATTACCTATGCACATACCCACAGCACAAAGAAAATTTTAATTGAATCTTAGTTTTAAACAAGGGAAAAAAATGGCGTTAACTTCCTTCTGAGGTTTGTGGTAGCAGTGTCGTATTTTCTTCACAACCGTGGGGCCCATTCTCCTGTTGTGCAGTAGCTGAATGAGTATTTTCTGTGACTGTTCCAAAATGCGGTTGGCTTCTGTGACGTCTCTGTATTGGCAGATAACGGCAGATTCAGGTGCTGTGTCAGCCTGGTTTGCACTGGTGTAAACATCTTGACTTTGTTGTACCTAATCAACCCTTTTTCCTTGCATTTATGTGGTTGTTCACCCTTCAAAAACGTGTGGGCTTGTGAACTTGCTGCTTATTAACTAACTGTTCTCACTGAAGATCCTTCAGGCTGTGTCGTATATGAGGGGTTTTACTAATCCAGCTGAGAAACAGCCTTTTTGTTGGTTGTATCTGAAAACTCTGTGGAATGAAGGGTCAGAAAATCACTGCTCTGTGCTTGTTCAGAGATGCTGGCTCTCCTATGAAAGAGGCAGAACACACCCTTTAAAACACTGTGTGGAAGTAAGGGCATCCTGTCAGATACCAGGCTTTGATTAAATGGTGCAATATTGCAACTTCCACTGTGATAGTTGCCATTTTCATTTATTTCTGACTGAGACTTAAGACTCAGGAGTGCCTTGGGCTGAGGGCTTTTTTAAAGGGTTTAGCAATAACTATTTTAAATAGAGTTTGTTATTACTTGCTGTCTTCCTGCACTTCACAGAACACTGAAAGGGAACAAATTGAATAATTTTGGAAGTATAGCCAAGAAAATATTTTCATATATGTAGGGTAAACGAATTGATCCACGGGGAGTAATCTTTCGGTTTTGTGCAGTGGTTACTGCAATGAATGTTTTATAAGATACATTAGATTCTTAAAAGCTGTGTTTTCGTTGGGATGCCAGAGGTGTGGGTTATTTTATGTTGTTCTGAGAACCAAGAGAATTTCTGCAGGAAGCTGATTGTGGCAGCACAAAGGAAAGGAAGTTGTCAGGATGTGGCCAATGTTTGCATTGATCTTCAGGTGCACTGTTACTCTGTCTCATTAATTGCAGGATTCTTTATGCTGAAAAAAGTCAGGGGAGGTATGTGCCTTTTAGCTTTTATTCCCAGCCAACTTCATGCTGATGAATAATGAGATTTTAATAATTGTGGCCTGGAAATTTGACATCCAAGTCATGCAATCTGTTATGTTTTGGTTCAGTGAAGCCACACAGGTTTAAGCTTGTCTACAACAGGTTTTTATCAAGAAAGAAAGAAAGAAAAAAAAATCACACATTTTATTGACCACATACACTTGAACACTTTTTATTGAGAATGTATTATGAGCCAATACTTCCTTTATGAAGCTTTCCAGAAAGTCCATTTCTGTAGTATTTTGACGTGATATTGGAGTCCACATCTCTTCACCGCAATAGAACCAGGAATTTTCTAGTGGCTGATCACTTTCTTTCATTAACTGAAATTACATCTTCAGAGACCACCAAAATTTGATTCTGAAATGTAAACTTTTGAAACTAGGACCTCTACTAAGTTGGTCAACAAGGACCTGTCTTGAGCTAGCTGTGTTAGTAACTCATAAGAAGCAGAGCATGACATTTTTGTTAGTTCATTGATTTAACTTAATTAGCGGTTCAGCAAGAGGGCTATAAGCCATAGATCAACTCAAATATTAAGTTTAATTTTGTGAGAAAATAACACTGTTAATAATGGCACTTAACTAGTGCTTACTTTCTAGTACACATTATATACATACAGAAGCATACAGTACACCTTCCTGTTCAGAGGTTTACATTTAAATGATACAGTTTAAAAAATAATTTAATAAACTCTTTGCAGATTCTTTTTACATCAGTAGGCTGATTTTTATCTTGCATATATACAGTATTTTATTCATATCTATTTAAATGTGTCATAGATAAGCCCCTATTTACAGTCACCAGAAACCTTCAGATATTTGAAATGGAAAGGCCCCATTCTTGAGAACTTTGTATAGTAAAGATTTGTCCATGAAAGTTCTTCCTAATTTATACCTTGTATTTCCTTAAGTATTTTACTGCACTTGCCCCTTTACTGTTCTTTATATAAATATTGCAAAGCTCTCTCTTTTTAGGATACTGCTTTTTAAGAGATACCAGGTGAGGGTGCTGCAATTAAGTTCAGAATTTGCTTAAGAGAACAGCAGCCAGGCAGATCCACAGCACAGTTTCTTTGAGGCCACTAATACATCAAATTAACTTTTAAAAGAGGTTGAGTGGATACCAGTCTTGTTCATTAAATTATCCAAGCTGTTGTATGTATGATTGCCATCACATTTAGTATTTATCGAGGATACAGACAAACATCCGCTGCAGTAACAAAGATCAGGAAAAAATCTGATTTGATACCCCATGTGTAAATTACATAAAAATCTGTCTTTCTACATCTCTTAAATAGCAGCCTCTATTTTACTACATAAATTTGTTTGTAATGTCCAATCACTGAATAAGATTTGGATCATCATAAAGGAGTCAGTGTGATGAAGTAAACATGAGTATTGAATGGTACCAGGTGTGCAAGACCAAGCAGGGAGGGATGGGAGAGAAATGAAAGTTAAATAAATTGTGCAGAGAAGTGAAAACGATAAAGAGAAGTGATACAAGAGCCGTGATCTGAAACTGGGAGTTTAACACAGAAAGAAAAGAACAGAAATAAAGGCAACAGTTCTGTTAGAGAGAGAAAATAAGATGTTTTAAGAGAAGGAGGAAATGGAAGTGAGGAAGCAACATGGAAGTTGAAATTGCACTTAATGCTGCCTGCTCAGCCACACTGTTCTGGCAGCGTCCCAGTTCTGAAAGCCTCTATTCACACCAGATAAGCCAGTTCCTCCCTGCTGGAACTCCTCCTGCATAATGGCACAGAATTTCTTTTAACAGATTTTACATGAGAGATTTAATTCGGTGCATTAAGAAACCTCATTTTCCTCAGATGGGAAGAAGGAGTCTGTTTGCTTGACAGCTGTAAGGAAAGATTTTTTTCTTAAGCACTTCTGTGTGAAAGTGAGCCTGAACGCTCACGATGTGTAGAAGTTAATAGAAAATCTCACAAGGGGGCAAAACCAAGAAAGCAGCCAGTATCATGTATGTCAGCACAGAGGCACTATAAATGAGTGTGTGAGTTGGGACACAGTGATAAGGAACAGCTTCATTCCTTAGCATGGTTTTCATCAACAGGCTAAAACTGAAAACACCACAGAAACAGGTTATTTACTCTGTTAAAAATATTCAATAAAATATGAAAAGCTATTTAAAAAGTAAAGATTAATAGAAAGTCTTCCACCAGGATGTTGGTAACTTAGAGATGCTTGTATATAAAGAGGATAAGCAAAGAAGACTATGGGAAGAAATTGCTTGAAGGGAAAAGGTCTGAAAGGTCTGTTCCTCACATGCTTTTCATGTAGAACTTTAGTGTGTGCCTCTGCTGACAGACTAGGACCAGTCACCAGACAAGACTGTGCTCTAAGCAATGGGACAGGTTCAGTTCTGGTCTTGCTCCATGGTTTTTTTCTATACCTGAAGCTTGAAAAGTCACGTTTTTTAATGCAGTCACGTGGAATTTGAGTTGTGCTGTGACAGATTAAGCAACAAAGTGATGCTGTAGCATGGATCAAGTGACAAAAATGTCTTGTGGCCCCACACCAGTGGGAGAGTATCAGTTTCACTTGAACCCCCCCCTCCTGTCATTAATGCAACAGCAGCACAAGAACAGGTAGTTTTTAGGTCAGTGCTTTGCAGTTTTGTTGTTGTAACTCTTTATGTGCTTCCTGCAGCATGTCTGTTTCTTATGTATTTCATATAATCAGCAAAATTTGGTGATCTGGACTGGATTTCTTCATCCCTAGTGTGAAACTAGACTTTACTGTGTATCCAAGAATCCCAATGGAAGGCTTTTTTGAGAGGTCAGCAAAGAGCTGACTGGGATTCCTGTATTGGGGAATTTTATATGGTTTCCAAAACTCCAGTGATGTCCTAGATTAAAGAGAGGTTAATTTATTTGTTGCAAACATATCCCTTGAAAATACAAAATGTTAATCATAAACATATTTATTTTTTAAGATAATTACTCTTGTTACATGAACATATGTGGACCATAACACTTAGCCAGACAATCTTTACTAGTTAAATTCTGATTTAACTTTGTAAATGACTGTATCCTTCATTTTAATATGTGGAACAAACATCTCTAAGTTCCCTCAGAATTAGTTAATAAATATTTCTGAATTCCTGAAATGTTTTAGGATACAAACAAAGCACTGGAAAATTAAAACACATTTTTGTTATTTGTTGTAGCTAAAAGAAAAATCACTTTACCATAAATGTTAAAACAGGTTAGTTTGTGTAAGAAAATAATTTCTGAAAATAGTAAATTAGGCTTCTTTTAGAGGGGATTCAGCGATGGAGAGAGAAATTAAATAATTTAATTTATAATTATCATTTACTATTTGGACATGTATAATTGGATAATACGACCTTCAGTAAAGATCATCTATATAATCTTCATTGAAAAATGCTATTTACTTCATCAAGGATAGCACTATCACTTCTTTGTACAGAAAACAAGGTAATACCTTTTTCTATACAAGATACAAGGTGCTGTATCTTCAGTCAAGACTTCAGTAAACTGCTTAGTGATTTCTTCAGACAGGAAGATCAGAGCCATGAAAACAGAGTTTATCCTTTGCCAGCAGTTCAGTGCACTGAAGGTATCAGATGTCACAGGTAATGCAGCACACAGGCCAGAGCCTCACACCACTTCAGCAAACAACTACTGCAAAATTAAGACTCTTGTGTTCAACTGCAATGGAAGCTCCTTCCAGCCTCTTGGTTGGGACTCTCTAAAGTCTCTGAGTGCCAGCACAGCAGTGTCACAGTCCCAGCACTGAGCACCCAGTGCTGCAGTTAGGGAGCGCCAGGGGTTGTGTCACACCTATGTCATGACCTGCTGTACAACTGTGCGCTCGTGAGAACACCCTTGATTCCCACAGTGTATCTTTTTAAGCAAACGTCGTAATTTGTTGGGAAAGTTTTTGTTAATGTATCTGTAGAGCAGAGGCATGACAAAGCTGCTGGAGAAAGCCAGGAATTTTGACAAAATCGTGGCGAAGTGTAATATTTGAATGGAATTTACATCTGGAATTCTTCCTCGTAGGTTAGTAAACGTGCTTACCAAGAGAATAACGTAATAGGGTGTCCACAGGGTGAACTGTGTACAGACTGTGGCAATCAGAAGCCTGTGCACTGATGGATCCAGGCGCCCGGTGTCCTGATCCAGTGGCGTGGCCTCCTTGCGTATCCGCAGGATCAGCGTCAGTGCGTAGAGGACGGCGATGGCGGGCACGATGTACCCGATAAACACCATGATGGCATCTGCTGCTTCCTGGTTCTGCATCTTGGAACACTCGATTATTTTGGTGGACACGTGGTTGCAGACGTAGAACAGGAGAGATGAAAAGCTTGTGAGCATGGCACCGCCCCAGATGAAGCCACAGACGTGTTTGGTGTTGTACACACTGGACATGTAAGTCCTGGGCAGAGCACGTTCAATGTAGTAGTCCAGGCTGAGCAGTGTGGTAGAGTACATGGTAACTAATGAGGAGACGTTGAATAAAATAAGAAAGGTAATATAAACTTCACTGTTGGAATTCCAGATGGCCCATTTTGTATTGGCAAGACCTAGCAGGTACATTGGTGCCAGAGTGTTGATGATGAGACCGGCAATGGCAATGTTGACAAAGTACACATCTGGCATAGTCATAGTAGCTTTGTTGTAGAGGTTAACTAGGACCAGCAGGCCATTGTAACAAAGGCCAATCGGGAAACATATAATGAGGTAGAGTAGGGAAAAGATGGAAAGCACAAGGTCGAAGTCATGGCAGAGATGCTGGTCCTCACTGTTCTCGGTACTGTTGATTAAGGCTTCACAGCTCCACATAGTGATTTTAGCTTTTGTGTCTTCTTTGCTGGTTACCAGCTTTTCTGTAGAGAGAGAAACAGTGAAAGCGTTGTTAAAATATGACATTGTAAATGAAACGCAAGGTACTGTGAAGAAAACATTTTGAACTTAAAGATTATACGCATCACATAACTGACGTTGTTAGTCTAGAAGAAAGTCAACTGTGATTCAAAATTTCATGAGACTAATACATATTCTGAAGTTCTAATTTAAATGAAACTAGTGGCAAATTAGTTGATATAGGACACTCAACAGAAGTAAGTTGTAAACTGTCTTTTAAGTACTGATGTATATATGAATACTAATGCAATTTTTTAAAAATTGTCAAACAGTACCTTGTATATAGCTAATGATACATAAAGGTGACTAGTGAAGAGTGGAAGGACGTGAGCTGAAGCACAAATCTTCACAATATGATGGAGAATAGAGATCTCTTAAGATGTTAAATAAGCTTTACCTCGAAAAAAGAGTTTCTTTAAGAGGCATAACCGAGGCAGTATGGTGGATGTGTACTGGATCACTGATAAAATTGACAAAGACTAGAGGACACTGGGAAGTGAGGTGTAAGGGGGGGTTTGGTTTTGTTTTTTTTTAAATAGGTCAGTTTGTATTCAGACTTCCAACCTTATAACCATTTAGTTTCAAAAAAAACAATGGACCTCTGTAGTCCAGGCAACCTAATATCAGGGCAGCCTGACTTTCCAAAAAGGCAAGAATCAGCTATCATTTCCTCTCAAAATAGCTCAAATTCTTTAAAAGGTATGCTACTATCAGCAGTTGTGGTCCAGCCATCTTTGCTTTATCATCAGTAAAGAGAGAGCGTTTTAACTGAAACCAAGTGAACTTCAAAGCAATCGTGTAAAGTCTCTTTCCAAAGTGCAGAAACAAGAAAGAATCTCTGAAGTACAACTCAAAACAGGCACAGCCTTAAAATCGTGGCTGTTACTGATGGCAGCCCGTGTCAGGGACAGCGTAGAGCTGGTGCAGCAGGTGATTTCCCATGTCACGTACCCTGTCTGTCACATACCCCCGTGGTTTTGTGTGCTTCCCTTTCAGCACCTATAGCAAAGTATAAGCAAACGTAGCTGGATTCTTTCCAGAGAGAGAGCAAGATTTAATCAATCCACAATAAACATTGTGCAATGAAAATGAATGCTACTAGACAACATGCTACACTCCATGAACCAGATGGCTAAATTATACCGTGTGGGGTCTGCAAGCATACGGGTACATGACTGCATCTCCCTGGTGCTAATCCTTTGACTCTTCAGCCACAGTACAGAATTTGTCCCAAAATCATGTGAACTTCCATGTTTTATTTCCCACTGCAGTTGTTTTGTGTGCATTTTTCTTCTAAGTACCATAAGCTGAGCCAGAAATCTGGCTAAAAATACAGTAATTTTAGCTGGGCAAGCAAATTTTTATTCCAGTGTCCCATGCTGGATTTCCTCAGAGAAGTGGCTTCTGTGACAGCACCAGAAGTTCTATTGTTTTCAAAGCTTGTGGCAAAACTTGACTTTTTTGGTTCATTTTCTCACATCAGTTCTGAATCAGCTATATCGTTGCGTATGAGTGGACTCTATCGTATCTTTATGTTGTCTTTCCATCCTCATTCTATTTTTGAGCACCGAAAACAACCCAGTTTGTTTTCAGGAAGCATCTGTTGTTTTAAGTTTTTAAGAAAGAAAAAGAAAAGCTGGTTTTTTCGCAGTTGAAGGGAACCAAAAGTACATCTCATTGAACGGTTATGACTCGATTCAAGCAAAGCAGCAGACTGGAACTAGATATTGCAAATATATGCATTCTGGTGAGTGCAAAGGTGACTAAGCTAAGCACAGGCATGGATACAATCACGTAATTCCATTATGTAGGTTTATCCTTAAGCATGTAGCTTTGATTACTCCAGACTGAATTACATCAGCCACTGAATAACTTGCCTGTATATTGTCTCAGAAGATCAACAGTCTTTGCTACCAGGCTTTGTATTTTACAGAGCAGGGGGATGTCTGGTCTCACAAGTGGTTTTAGTCATTACCCTTTTTTTTCTTTTACGTCCTCTAAGCGCAGTTAAACGCGACAATTCTGTTTTAATGACGGAAACGGCAGGCGATTCACTGTGTTAAACAGTAATCTTAGGGAAAATGACAATATTTACCTCTGAAACGAGCAAAAATAAAACCCAAAACGAAAGCATTTTCTCAGATTTTCTTGACGACTTTTAAGTTCCCAGGTGAGGTATTTCTGCCGCTGAAGCCGAAATCCCCCGTGTTTAACTAAGCTCACTTACCAGCGAAGGCACCGAACCTGTTTGCCGTGCCGTGCTGTGCAGTGCAGGCCCCGCTCAGCACTTCGCACCCAGCCGTGCCTTTTGTCACTCCCAAGGCAGCTCCGCCGCCTCCGGCTCCCTCCTCGGAGCCCTGCGTGCCGCGGCGGGACTCGCTCAGTCCCCGCTGACCCCTTCCCTGCTGTCCCCGCCAGCCTGCCAGCCCCAGGATGCCTCTGTTGCATAAGTGAAGGCTGCAGCCTCCTGTTCGCGGTGCCCCGGCTGCGGCGGCCCCGGCGCTGCCCGGATCCTCCCGTTCTCAGCCCGGCACCGCGCTGGACGCGCAGCCCC
>VZTI01004945.1:146247-171134 GCA_013397865.1 Struthidea cinerea | reverse complement strand
GCACTGCCAGCAGCGATTCGCTGCTCCTCAGGGGTCCTCCTCCTCCTGCCCGGGCTGCGCAGGGCTGGGCATGGGTGCCTGCTGCCCTGGAATGCGGGAACCTTCCTGCAAGGGAAGCGCCAGCCCCTTCCCTCGGTGCTGGTTGGAATTGCGGGGGTTTCGGGGGAAGGTTTGGGGGCAGGAATGGCAGCTCCTTACCAGGGCATATGACGAGAGAAACGAACCTCAGCGAGGGCAAACAGAGCCCCAGTAGCAGCCTTTCCCCACCCGGGCATTCCCCCTCTGGTGCGGTTGTGGGAACAGCGGGATGACCGCTGGGTGAGAGGTTTTGGGGTTAAAGCGGAGCAAAAACCCCCGAAACAGCGGCAGAAAGCAGCGGGGTCCGGGAGGAGAGAGGAGGAGGAGGAGAGCGGGGATTGTTTGGGGTTCCCCCGGCTCTTACCTGTCCTGTGCGGGGTCCTGGGGGGCAGCGGCAACCGGGAGAGGCTCCCTCCCATTGGGGTCAGGTTTGGGGTCCCGGCTCCCCCGAGGCACCGAGCAGAGGGTGAGGGTCCCTCCCAGTGGGGTCAGGGTCCCTCCCATTGGGGTCAGGTTTGGGGTCCCGGCTCCCCCGAGGCACCGAGCAGAGGGTGAGGGTCCCTCCCAGTGGGGTCAGGGTCCCTCCCATTGGGGTCAGGTTTGGGGTCCCGGCTCCCCCGAGGCACCGAGCAGAGGGTGAGGGTCCCTCCCAGTGGGGTCAGGGTCCCTCCCATTGGGGTCAGGTTTGGGGTCCCGGCTCCCCCGAGGCACCGAGCAGAGGGTGAGGGTCCCTCCCAGTGGGGTCAGGGTCCCTCCCATTGGGGTCAGGTTTGGGGTCCCGGCTCCCCCGAGGCACCGAGCAGAGGGTGAGGGTCCCTCCCAGTGGGGTCAGGGTCCCTCCCATTGGGGTCAGGTTTGGGGTCCCGGCTCCCCCGAGGCACCGAGCAGAGGGTGAGGGTCCCTCCCAGTGGGGTCAGGGTCCCTCCCATTGGGGTCAGGTTTGGGGTCCCGGCTCCCCCGAGGCACCGAGCAGAGGGTGAGGGTCCCTCCCAGTGGGGTCAGGGTCCCTCCCATTGGGGTCAGGTTTGGGGTCCCGGCTCCCCCGAGGCACCGAGCAGAGGGTGAGGGTCCCTCCCAGTGGGGTCAGGGTCCCTCCCATTGGGGTCAGGCTCCCTCCCAGTGGGGTCAGGGCTTGCAGTGTGCCAGCTCAAGGGTCGCTCTTGGCAGCAGAGGCTCACCCACGATGGGAGAAGCAGTGAAGGACAGGACTCCGCCGTGGCAGCCGCAATCCGACACCAAACCCGCGCCTGTCCCCGCTGCGGTCCCCAAGAGAGGGCCGAGCCCAGCCCCTGAGCCCAGCCCAGCCCCCCAGATCCGGCTTTTCCCCAGAGAAACCCCCCAGCCACCAAACTCACCCCAGCTCCGCAGCGACTGCGCCCCCTCCTCCCCATCCCGGCCGCCGTTTCGTCCCTTCAGCGCCGTCGTTCCCATCTTTTAGGCAGCAAACGGGAGAAAACTTCCCTGGGAGAAAGAAAACAACAACCAAAAAAAAGGATAAACCCTAACCCTGCACACCTGTCTGTCCCTAATTGGCGCAGGTGGGATCCTGCTCCCCTGGGCAGTGAGGAAATGGCAGCACCGAAAATGCCGCAGCACCGAAAATGCCGCAGCAAACCCATCTGAGTCAGGAGATAAAGTAGCGAGGAAGCCATCCGCACGTCCTTCGGAACAGGAGTTAATTTGCAATTTAACATCGCTTTTATACCAGCCCTGGCGGTGCCTGCCCGGCCCCGGCCCCGGCCCCGGCTGCCCCGAGCAGATTCAAGGGGCTGTCTGAAAATAAACTTCCATTTAAACCCCGTCGGTGTTTGCCACCACCACAGGTTACCTCTGTCTGTGCTCTGTGAATTCCAAACCCAAATCCTTCCTGCCCTGGCTGTCGCAGGACTTTTGTCCTCTGTGCTTGGCTTGGCAGGGATTTTGTGGTGCCATTTCTGGATTTTATCAAACCCCTGCGAGTGCTGATTCCATCTCTAATTTGGCCTCAGTAATCTGGGCCCAGCAGGCCGGGCTGATGGGAAAGGATAAAGCGCTCTCAGAATGAAAATAACAACAAAAATCATCAAAAATAATAACAATCATCAAAACCCAGCCAGGACTCCCCAGAGGAGGAGCGTTTGCCCTGAGGAAGGGCAGATCCCTCGCTGGGAATAGCGGAGCTGGCAGCAAGTCTGGAATTTAGTGGATGAAGTGCCAGCTGTTCATTTTAAGCAGGGTTTAACTGCTGGGCACTCTGGGCTGGTTGGGCTGAGCCCAGGGGTGAGGATGCTGGAGGAGCAGAGCTGGGAGCAGCTCCAGGGGCCAGGCTGGGCAGCCCTGGAGGCTCCTGGCTGGAGCTCCGAAATCACCACAGCTCCTAAACCACAGCCAATCCACGGTGAAATCCAGCAGGTGGGAATTGCTCCTCCAGAAAAATCAGAAATTCGTTTTCGGGGAGACTGGGAAGCCAAAAATCAGCATTTTGGAATAAACGTGGGGGCTGTGCCTTTAACGAGGCTTTGGGGGTCAAACTGCTACAGAATATCCCAGAGTCATGGAACACCCTGAGCTGGGAGGGATCCACAAGCATCATCCCAGCTCCAGGCCCGCATTTGCAGGATCCCAGCTCTGCCATTGGAAGTGCTCCAGGAGTGCAGGAAAATCCCGCCTGCTCCTTATTTTTGGGGGTTTCCATGTGCTGAATCCCGTGCTGGCAGCAGAGCTCTGTCCCGGGGTGTTTCATGGAGGAATTCCCCCGATCCCACCCGGGCTCATCAATCAGCGATGGCTCCCAATTTCCCCTTGTTTGGACTGATGCAATCTCTGAAATGCTATAAATCAGGAGAGAGCATTTATCTTATTCCCCAGGCACCACTCAGCACTAATTAAAACCCGTAATTAACTGGAGCAAGCCCGTGAGGAACAGCAAGGCAGTGGGAACGCCGTTCCCGGACAACGGGAAGAGCATTTCCCGCTGGATTTGCATCCTGAGGACTGAGCAGGGTGTGATGAAAATGCTATTTTTTCACTCTTTGCTCTCCCCCATAAAGATTGCATATTTAAATATGATGGTCAATTTCTCTAGATTAATTCTCACTCAAAATTCCATTGGTTTTCCAAAAGCACCGGAGCCGACGGACAGACCTGCCCTACCCAGTGCTGGATACACTCAATTATTCCAGGGATTTTCCTCCCAACAGCACCAAAACCCCCAAATCTTCTACGAACCACCCATTACCATTCACCTCTGGATAACCCGTCACCCTCCCCGGCAAAGCTTCGGAGTTTCAGCTCCTGGAATCCCAGTGCTCCTGCGGGAAAAGGCTGGAAAGGCCTTTTAAACAACTTAAGTCGTGTCCGGAGGAAGCAGGACGGGATTTGGGAGTTTTCCCACTCGTCCCTCCTCAGGCTGATGGATGCAACGCCCGGATTTGATTTAAGCTCCGTGGGAGTCGGGATTGGGTTTGCAAGGAGCAAGGGCAGCTCCCTGGAAAGAAAAACGGATTTTCCAAGGGCTCCACTCATCTTGCACAGCACAAGGACACTCAAAATAAATTCCGGGGAGAAACGAGGACCTAAAATCCATAATTCACCGCGAGGGCTGTTGGTTCGTGCTCTGGGAAGCCTCTGGAATGGGAAAAAAGAGCACTGGGAAGCTTTAAATGGAGCAAAATCCCCAATAAAATCGGGAAGGGGATGGACAGACTCAAGAGGAGTTGGGCAGCGTGGCTGGTGAGGGATAATAAAGGGGAGGGAACGACAGCAACCAGTTTAGGGAGAAATTAATGGGAATCTGCATAATTCCTGCTGCTTTTCCTAGGAAAGGTGTGCTCGGGACTGGGAGGGGGGGTTGGTGCCTTAAATTTTTGGGGTTTAGAACACAGGCATTGAAAATCCATCAGTATTTCAGAAAACATGGAATTTATGGTTGGAGCAATAAATATTTCGCAGCCTGGACCAGGAGCAGTATCCATGGAAATGCCCCTGAATCAGCCATGGAATGGGAAGAATAATTAAGCAATATTTACTCACAGTTACATCCCAGCGCTGGTTTTTAATGCCAAGATTAATTAAACTCCCAGATTTCCTCGTCGTCCCCGAATACATTAAACATGGAAATTGGCTTTCTCCAACAACTCGTTAAGGGCCTCAAATGCTGCGGATACCGCTGGGATCGGTTATTCCTCACCTTGCACTGGGAATCTTTCCATGCACATCCCTCGGGCCCAGCTCCCACGTGGAGCAGACCGTGGCCAAAGCCATGTCCCCTGAATTCCAGGGAATTCACAGCGGAGAAAATTCTTTTTGGGACGCTGGGCTTTATGAATTAACCAGGTAGGGCTGAAGGGGGAGTTTCCCAGCAGCAAAATGGAGTTGCCAGGGTGTACAGCCGCGTCCGAAGCCATCTCCAGGTGTTCCCATGCCTAAATCCAGCGTTTTCCAAGTGTTTCCGTGTGGTTTTACTTTGAAATAATTGAATCATTTAGAACTCTTGAAACGGTATCATTTGAAAATTAACTGGTGATTTTAAATCATTAAAATAATAATTAATGAAATTCCGTTCCAATGCACAAGTGCTTTTATCTGGTGCCGGAAATGGGAAATTCTCCCTTTTCATCCAGACCGGGAATCCAAGGCCCGGGAGTGGCGAGTGCTGGGAAAGTTGGGATGGGGTCTCTGCTGCCTGGGCCCATCGTGTCCTATCAGGGAAGGCGAGGTTTGTACAGAGCCCCTGACCCCTCAATCCCACGGAAAACTTGGAGATGGGATCTCCATTTTAGCACAGAGTCATGGAATGGTTCGGGGTGGAAGGAACCCTAAATCCCATTCCATCCCCTGCCATTGGGGACACCTCCCACTGTCCCAGGCTGCTCCCAGCCCCAATGTCCAGCCTGGCCTTGGACACTGCCAGGGATCCAGGGGCAGCCACAGCCGCCCTGGGAATCTGTGCCAGGGCCTGCCCACCCTCCCAGCCAGGAATTCCTTCCCCTTATCCCGTGTAAAATCCCACCTCCACACACAGCTGAGGCTCCCTGGTCTGCAGCTTCCTGGGTTTTCCTTTCTTCCCCTTTTCAAAGCAGGAATGATGTTTTCCCATCTTCGTGACTTCCGGAAAACTCCATTTGAGGCTTCAAATTGCAAGGAATTCGAGGTCCCTACAGATCCCTCGCAAGGAGCCACATCCAGGGTTCCATTTGCTCTTGGATAAATCCATCTGGAAGCGGCTGAGCGCGGCCGGGATGGGATGCACTAACTCCGGCTTAGTGCAACGTTTGAGCAAGGCACTTCAATAATTGCATCCTTAAACACCTGGGAGTCTGTTCCTTGAAATCCGGGGGAGGCTGGGGGAGCCATCCGGGAGCTTTTGCTCGGCTGCAGCATCCAGGAGCGGGAATCCCAAACAGAGCCGGCTCTGAGAGATTGATGGGATTCTCCAGCAAGTGTTTCCACGCTAATGAGCTCCCCGGGGAGGGCGGGATGGAGCAGAGGGAGCCAGCTCGGCCCTTCCCTTCCATTGGCATTCCGGGAGCGTACAGCTCCAGATCCCGAGCCGGAGCTGATCTCCATAAATGATTCATGTGCTGTTTATAGGGGCCGGCGTTCCCGTGGGTCCGGCCAGCCTTGCAGGGCTCAGAAAATCGGGTTTTAGTGGCAGACTCCTGGTTAGGCCCAGTTTTAGTCCAGAGCCCTGAACAACCCAACACCTGGGCTAGGTTTGGTGAGGGTGTCGTGGCACAACACCCACAGCACGTCCTGGTGGAGCACACAGAGCTTAGGCCTGGCCTAAGGATATACAAGGACTGGCTTAAAACCCCTTTGATAGGGGACAGATGTGCCCTGGGCGTGGCTCAGGAGGAGCTGCAGGTGTGCTCTGGAGAACAGGGGTGGGATGTGACCGGGAGCTGGGAATGTTGAGGAGCACCATGGTCTGGCTGGAGCACCCCATTCCAGAGGGACCATCCTGCCCCAGAGGGATCCCCTTGCCCCAGAGGGACCATCCCGCCCCAGAGGGATCCCCTTGTTCCAGAGGGATCATCCCGCCCCAGATGGATCCCCTTGCTCCAGAGGGATCATCCTGCTCCAGATGGATCCCCTTGCTCCAGAGGGACCATCCTGCTCCAGATGGATCCCCTTGCTCCAGAGGGACTATCCCGCCCCAGAGGGATCCCCTTGCTCCAGAGGGACCTCCCTGCTTTGTCTGGATCACCCCACCCCTGAGCAGACCCCGAGGGCTGAATCACCACAGCTCCCAAAACACAGCAAGTCCATGGTTAAATCCAGCAGATGGGAATTGCTCCTCCGGAAAAATCCGGTTAAACCACCCGGGCCCTGCTGAAATTCCAAGCACGGATGTGTGGGGCCGGCTGGGTAATGGGTGCAGCTCCGAGATCACGCCGCAATCCCAGATCCCACTAATTAGTAGGGTGAGCAAAATTACCCCGATGGCTCTGTTGATTTAATTCCCGATTAAATTCCTGGGTTTAAGGCTGTTTCCAGGAGGGTTCCCAGGCAGTTCTGGGAATGCAGGAGCTCCTGGGTTTTGGCTGCCTTAAAACCTGCTGGCTGGGCAGGGAGCGCTCGTGATTCAAGAATCCAGCGGGAATTAACAGCTTGGATACAGGAACTTGCCCAGATCCTGCTTTCCCAGCCAGAGCTCTTCGTGTCCTTCCTGCTCTCCCGAGGAGCAGGAACAGCTCCTCTCCCCCTCCATCTGCTGGCCCAAGGCCATCCATCAAATCCTTGCCGTGGGATCAGCTCCTGGGAGCACAGGGAAGGACGGCCCGGGCTCCTGGGAAGGGCAGAGAGGGTTTTCCCACATGGAGAAATCAGGAGGAGGGGCTGGAGCTCAGGAGACCAAATAATTCCCTGGAAAACTGGGGTTTGGAGGTGTGAAGGAGCACCAAGGGTCGGGTTTTTCCTCCTGGCATCAGATTTGGGAGCGAGCAGGGGAATGTGCTGCCCAGTGCAGGAGCCATCAATCCTTCCAGCTTTATTTTGGGCTTGAAAATCAGGAATTTTGGCACACACGTGTGGCTTTGGTGTGGCACTATGGGACTCCAAACTCCTTTGGAAAAGGCTTGGAGATGTGATACAGGAGGTGGATTTTTCCCTTTTTTTTTCCTTGGAGATAATGTGGCAACTTGACCCTGCAGCATCTGTGGGGCCTCCAGGGCAGAGCGAAGACACGTGGAGCCTTCGGAAAATCCAGGTTTCCCAGGAATTCTGTTCCTGCTCCCTTTAAACAAACCGGGTGTTCGAAGAAATCAGCGTTTTCATTTCTGCCGAAGAGCAGCTCTCAGGCTTCCTGTTGCTGGAATGTTTATTCCATGGATCACGCCGTTATGGAGTCAGAAAGACCCCAAGAAATTGGGTTTGCTGGAAGCAGAAAGGACAATCATTGTCCTGGTCCCCGAGGGGTTTGGAATGTGCAAAAACCGCCCAGGGCCCCAGGGAGGGGTGGAGGGGCAGCAGAGGGTGCCAGAGGCTCCCTTCTGCATCCCGTGGAGCTGAGCTGTTCCCGGGAATCAGCTCCTCCTTCCCAGAGCCATAATTGGCTGCCTCTGACTTCCACCATCCCGCAGTTAATCTTAATTTCTGGTAAAAATTGGATCACAGAAGTCGGATCTTTTCCCGGTGGTGCATTATTGTGTCACAGACAGAGTCATCCGGATCCTCCGTCGTTCCCAGACATCCAGCGCTTCCTTTCCTAACCAGGAAAATCCACGTCTCTTCTCCGTGATCTCACCCAGCACAGGCTGAAGCTGCCACCTGAGGTCTTGTGGAGCTTTCTTTTGGTGCCAAATCTGCCTGGGATCCCCTTTTTGGGAGGGGGCAGCAGCCTTTGGCCGTGGGATACCGGGAGGATGTGGATTCTGGGATCCCACCAGCCCATCCTGGGGACAGGGAGGATCCAGCAGCTCCCAGCTTCGGGCAGTTCCAGTTCACCCACTGCAGGTCTGGAGGGAGAAGCCACAAAAAGCATCAGATCCAGAACAAAATTTGGGGCTGATGTCCGGGAAAAAGCTCACTTCCCTAAGGAGCCACACGGTTTTTCCATGGCAAAGCCAAGGGAAAGCCCTCTCCCCTCGCTGCACACGGATTCCTGCCGGAGATGGGAAGCAGATGGCGCAGGGTTTCTGTTTGCTTTGCTGTTTCTTTCTCCCTCTAAACTCTTTTTATTTCAGCCTGGGGAAAAGGGATTGGGAACCAAGCCTGGTTATCCCCAAATCCTCCTCCCAGAGGGTGTAAAACCGGTGGGGACGGGACACAGGGGGGCTGCAGCTCTCCCAAAGAGCTTTTTTCCTGTCCTTTTCCCCATAAGGAAATGATGAGGATGGGATTTGGGATCTTGATGAAACACTTGGCTCGAGGAGCAGCTCTGCTGTGATCTGACTTGAGGGGAAGATTAAACTCGTGTGTCCCCAGCGCTGTCCGGGCTGGACACACAGATTTTCATGGATATAACTCAGTGTTGGTAAAAAACCTGGGAATCTGAATGGGAACCAAAGGCCGAACTGGGAAACCATGGAAACCCAGACTGGTTTGGGTTGGGAGGAACCTTAAAGCCCATCCAGTGCCACCCCTGCCATGGGCAGGGATGCCTCCCGCTGTCCCAGGCTGCTCCAAGCCCCAATGTCCAGCCTGGCCTTGGACACTTCCACGCTGCCCCTGGAGCAAAGGAAGGGGAGCGAGGGTGGGTGCGACATTCCCTGAGCTTCCCAGGGACAGGAATCCGGGGGAAGGAGTGGAATCCATGGCCGGGGGTGGAAGGAGATGAGCTTTAAGGTCCCTCCAACCCAACCCAGTCCATGATTCCTCGATAAATGCCCACATCCCCTGATGGGAAATGCAGGTGTGCAGTGCCAGCCAGGGAGGAATTTCAGGACAATTTCCAGCTTCTCTTTGGGAGCTGGGATGTGGCGGGCTGGCTCCTCAACCACCACCAGGAGCCCTCCTCATTCCTGGGGCATGGACTCGGCTGCAGCCGAGCGCCTGGAGGGATTTCCTCATGGGAAGGGTGGTCAGGCCCTGGAAGGGGCTCCCAGGGAGGTTTGGAGTGCCCATCCCTGGAGGTGCCCGAGGATGTGGCACTCGGTGACGAGGTGGGCATCGGGCACAGGTTGGACTCACCGACCCTGGAGGGCTTTTCCAACCTCGCTGATCCCGGAATTCTGTCTGTGGGGAAGAAATCCGAAATCCTGAGCGGGACCCGCGGTGCTCGGCAAACCCAGCCACACTCCCAGAGCCGGGATAGTTGGGATTGTGCCGCTCCGGCGCCTGCTGAACTTCCCTGGGCACAGCTGGGCACAGCTGGCACCTCCTGGCCGCTCCTCCTGCGGGGCTGGAGCTGAGCCTGGCGAGGAACCACCTGTGGGAGCATCGCTGGTGTTAAGGGATGGCTCTGCTTCCAAGCATCCCAAATATTTTGCCTTTGTCGGGAGCCTTGCCGGGATTGCTGTGGCACCGACGGGCTCCTGCCTGTCCGCTGCCGTGTGATTCCCTCCCCGCAGAGGGCGGATTTATCCACGGGAGGGAAACCAGCGCCGAAACCCCTCCAGCCACTCGGCTTTGCCCGGCTCCTCGTTTCCATCGCGGGCTGAAGGAAACCCAGCCCGGATCTGCAGGAATCTCCTCCCCAGCTTGGAAAGCTGGAATTGTTCGGAGCTCTGTTTGCAGGGACTGAACTTGTGACCTCCTTTTCAATAAATAATTGCACAATAAAAGCAAATAACGATGGAGTCAAAGAGGCTGAATTCACTCATTCACTGCCAGTTTAAGCCACGCTCTGTGGAGTTTTTTTGGGAATTTTTACCCCTTTTCATGCCAAAAAAGTGTTGATATACAGATTTTCCCTGAGCTGACATTCCCTTTGCATAGAGGGCTGGAAAATATCTGAACACACCCCTGGGCCCTGCTGGAGCTGGGGTTCAGGACGAACAGATTCAACATATTTAAATTATTTTTCTTATTAAATTGTATTATTACGTGTATTTAAATTATTTTATCTTCATATTTTAAAAAAATTAAATCTACATTAAAATATTAAATATCTATTCCCTCCCAGCATTTAAAACCCACAAAGTTTTGCATTTGCTATAAATTCAGATTTAAACTCTTTCCGAGTGGTCCTGGTTGTTTGTCTGAGCCTTACAGAGCCCTTTGGCCGATGAAAAGTTGGCCATGATTCCCATTTTGGATTATTATTCATTTTCCTTTTATGGCCTGCCGAAGCAGAAACGTTCGCGCAAGTTTAGGCTCAGAGCACTTCCACCACGTGCTTGAAACCATCGGAATCACCTCTGGAAAATGGATTTTTGGCAATGCTGGGAAAAAGCCCTTCAGGGATTTGTTGGTGTGCCTGAATTGCACCATAAACCCCAGAGAAGCCTCTGGGATGCAGATTTGGGATTGGAGTCGTGCGCAATAAAATTCCCACCGAGGAGCTGGTTGGGGTTTGCGCTGGCACCTGGGTCTATTTATAGGAAATAGGAAATAAAAATATAGAAACTAAAATAAAGATAGGAAATAAAATATAGAAAATAGAATTTATGAAATATAGAATATCTAAAATAGAATCTGTAAAATAGAGAATATATAAAATGCAGAATATATAAAATATTCATCTATAAAATAGAATCTGTAAAATATAGAATATCTAAAATAGAATCTGTGAAATATAGAACATATAAAATACAGAATATATAAAATATACATCTATAAAATAGAGTCTATAAAATATAGAATATCTCAAACAGAATCTATGATATACAGAATCTAAAAAATATAGAATATCTCAAATAGAATCTATAAAATAGAGAATATCTCAAATAGAATCTATAAAATAGAGGATATCTCAAATAGAATCTATAAAATATAGAATATCTCAAATAGAATCTATAAAATAGAGGATATCTCAAATGGAATCTATAAAACAGGATCTCTAACGCGGGCTCTCTGGCTGGTGTGTTCCTGTGCGTGCTGCGCACACCCACCACGCCATTCCCTCTGGGACCCAGCGCCGTTCCTCGCTGGATTCCCTATAAAACGCTCCGTGCCGGCTCCGTGAATCCCAGTTTCCCTCATTCCCACGGCTGCGCGGCTCGGGATGCCAGCGGATCCATCCCCGCGCTGGAGCCGCGCCAGAAGTTTCCCATCGCGCTGTCTGTGCGCTGCTCGCTCCCGCTCTGGCTCTTCTTTTTCCCCCCCTCTCTTTGAGGTTTTCCTGGTGCCTACAGAGTGAGCTCAACTCCAGGTTCGCAGCTTCCCCGGCTCCTGCTGTTCCGCGGGAGCCAGCGCCGGGAGGAGCCGCGTTCCTGCCTCCTTTTCCTGGGAAACTTCGCCATGCGGCTGGTAAGGGATTGCATTCCCTAAAGAATGCAGCTCCGGGATGGAGCAGCTCCCTCGGGAAGGATGAAGGGAAGGGATGCCGGGGGTGTGGGGTGCCCGCCGGGACACGGATGCTGTGCGTGACTCGCCAGCCGGGGCTGCACGGGCAGATTTCCTCCAGGAATCGGGGATCCAGCAGCACTTTTGCCTCGGGAGAAGGAGCCTGGAGCAAACGCGATGCGATTCCTGCCCTGCTGGAAGTTTATTAAGGGGATTTAAGGCTGGGTTCTGTTGCCTGCTCGGGAAGGGGGGAGTCAGCTCCGGGTGATAACAATTCCAAACAGCGCTTGGAAAAGATGCCTGAGGATTCCCAGGGCTCTGCCCAGCGGTGGCCGGGCTGCCGTGGCAGAATTTCCCTGGATTTCACAGCCATTTTTTCTTTCGGCTGTGCAATTCCTGGGTGGGGGGGAAACGTGTCTGCGCTTCCAGCGGGGAACAGCCCGCGGCTCCGAGCCTCGGGATTCCGCAGGGATTTCAGCTCCCGGCGATCCGAGCCGTGGAATAGCCGGCGGATCGATGCAGGGCTGCTGGAGCCGAGAGTTCAGCTGTTTGCCACCACGGAAAAGCTCCCGGCGGCTGCCGGCTGGATCCCGATGAAGCCATCCCGGGAATGCTGCGGGAGCAGTGCGGGACTGGGCAGAGCGCTGGGATGCTCCCTCCGTGCCGGGCCGGAGGTTTGTGTTCGGCGTTCCTGCCGGAGCAGCTGCAGCAGGGCCGGCTGGAAGGCGCAGCCGGGCTCTCTCCCGGCACGCTGGAGCCGTGCTTCCCTCGGGAGGAGATCCCACAGGGTGGTTCCTTCCATCCCAAACTCCATCCGCCGTGCACGGGGCACAGACAGCCCGCGAGGCTTTCCCGAAGCTCATCCCAAGGCTCTCCGCCGGGGTGTGATGGATGGGAGTGACCGCGGACAGGCACCAGAGGGTGGAAATAAAACAGGGAGAGACACTCGGAGGCAACGCGGGGAATTAGAGCTGGCTGGGAATGAATGGCTCCCCAGGCATTCCAAGGGCAGGGAGCCGACCCTCAGGCCAGGATCCGTCCTGCGCATCCCATTCCTCACAGGAGGAGGAGGCTGAACACGCTGGGATTGATGGATCCTCCGCGGCTCCGAGTTCCAGAGTGGGTGGCTGGAAGTCAGCAAATATTGAATTCCCGTTTCTCCCACGCTGGGATTAATCCCAGCTTCTCTGTTTTCCAGGACAACTTGTCAGACAACGGAAACTCATTTTTAAATTGCACAAGGAAAAAAAGGCTGCATTGGGAATGTCTCACTTACCTGGAGCTGAATAAATTTGGATTCCCTTTGCTGGTTCGAGGTTTTCAGCTTCCCAGAAGGCTGGAGAAGCTCCGTAGGAGTCTTAGAAATAAAATAAATCCAGAAGAATTTCCCTGAGCTGGAGGTGCTGGGATTCACCTCCTGTTCCCAGAGCAGCACTGTCAAGCCTCTGGAATTGTGTCCAATACTTTTCTCCCCTGCTTTCCCTGAGCATCCCAAAGCACAGACAGGACTGGAGTCCTTTCCCTGCTTTAAATCTCTTAAAACTCTGATTTTCTGTCACTTGAGGCTCCTGCAGGTTCCTGCTCTGGCCGTTTGGGGATTCCTGGAATCCCAATAAAACCAGGGAGACTCTTTCTGTCCCCGAGGGCTAAGGCCTGGCTTTGTGTGCAAAAGCTCGGTCAGACCTGAAATGCAGGGAGGAGATCAAATGCCCGGGAATGTTTGTACTTCCAGCAATTTCCCTGGATGCCAAAGAAAACACGGGAATAAATGACAAACTGGTTGGGATGAGCTCTCTGAAGGGGAAGGTTTCCTGTTTCAGGGGATCTGCGGCTCTCAGTGCCCTGATTCCAGCTGGGAAAACACAGCAAAGCCAATATTCCACATTTCCTACAGCTGGGAAAGCTGATTGCAGCATCCTGGAGCAGCGGGATGCAGGTGGGCAGGAGAAGTGGGACAGCTCCAGGTGCTGTCCCAGATTTCTGTGCTGCCCCCTGACCACAGGGACTGGGACCTGAGTTCAAACTCACTCGTTTACAACAGGTTGGAGAGTAAATACAGGGTTGTAACTACAGAGAGTAACTACAGAGAGTAACTACTACAGAGAGTAAAATCAGCCAGAGGAAACACGGAAATGTCTCCTGGGACAAGGATCTTGTCCAGGGCTTAACTGGAGTTTGGCCAGCTCTGCTCATCCCAAGTTTTCAGCAGGAGTTTCATGTGGGGACATTTCCATCCAGCAAGGTCAGAGCCTTTGAAGGGTCTGAAAAGTGGTTTTGAGGAAAAAACAGTGCTGGGAGAATGCCCACGAGGAAAAGGAATGCTCAGCTCTTCTCCTTCTCGGTGAGATCTGGAGACTGAACCGGGACAATCCCGCATTTAAAGGGATGTCAAAGGGGGTGGAAACAGAGCTGGTCCCAGACTGGAAACAAGAAAACTGTGGAAAAACGGGAATTGGAGAACCAGCCTGACACTGAACTGGGCCAGTAAATCCGACTGGATGATCCAGGCTGAGCTGCAGGTAACAAAGCAGAGAGGAGCTCCCATCCCTTAGGAATGAGTGATGATTTCCCAGGCAGTTCTGATGGATTCAGGAACGCCTGGAAGGGAGAGGCTTCAAAGTGCAGGTGGAGACGGGGCTTGGCCTCATGGCAGTCAGTCCCCCCTGGCCAGGAGGGCTCAGAGGAGCCAGTCCCTGGTGCTGAAAGTGAAATATCTGCAATTCCATAAATGGGAAAGGATCAGGAATATAAACCACTCCCCCATGTGAAACTCCAGCTTTCAAAGATGGGAACCACCTGGAATTATTTCTTGGGGTAGGCAGAGATCCGATGAATGAGGTGCTGAAGGTGGTTATGCTGAATACAGGGAATCTGTCCTCTTGGAGGGGCTTTTTTTTGTATGGGAAATGTTTTTTTTTATGGTTATTTTGATGCAAAATAACCCCTCCAGGGAGCCAAAGGAAGTTTTACTCCTTGAGCCCTGAAAAAAAGCCGTGCCAAGCTCTGCGCCCAAATGTCTCCAGCACACCTTGGGTCAGGGACTGGCTTCCTTCTTCTTTTTATTAAAAAAAAAATCTCTGTTCCTATTCTGTGGCAAGAGAAATTCCTGGTGAGACTCGGAGTGCTTTCCAGACTCCAACGAGGTGTTTAAGCGGGGCTGTTAAACGGGAAGTGTTTATAGCACCCATAAAATGTGGGAGTTTCACGGGACTGTCCAACGCAACTCCAGCATCAGCGATGCCGGGCGACCAATTTTTGGCTGTGGGAATTACAAGCCATTCCTACAGGTAGGACAGCTGTTCCACAAGAATGTTTCGAGGAGCTCCTGAGGAAAAGGTGGATAAACCTGCCAGAAACTGAAGGATACCTTGATTTTTTTAAGGAATAAAACCAGACCATTTTGTAGGGTTTTTTTTCTGCACTAGCTTTGTTTAAGGAATAGAAACATCTTTGCACAACGCTGGAATACAAAAAGAATGGAATCTCCTGCATTTCACATCTCTGCTCACTCTGAGAATGATCGGGAACGAGGAAAATCCTTTCGGAATGACCTTTTCCCCTCCGTTCCCACAAATCCTACCCTGCATCGATCCGTGACAGCGAGTCCTGGCTCGGGCGTGTTAATTAAAAGCATCTTCTTTATCCTGGAGAAGCACGAAGCCAGCCAGGGCCTGCTCCCACCTCCTTCCCTCCGATTTCCTGGCACGGATTTTCCCACCCATTCCTGCGGCCCCGGGGGCAGCTGGGCTCGATCTTCCTTCTGCCATCCTGTGCGAGCTTGGCTCATTCGGCTCCTGGAGGCGGCACATCCACACCCCGGTAGCCAGGCTGGGAATTCCTTTGCATGCTGTGGATGGCTCAGCCGCCCCTCAGCCGCTGGCATTTTGTCCCTGCTTGGGAATATTATTTCCATGGATTAAAAAGCAGCTGGAGAAGGCTCAGCTTGCAGAGAAGCTGCTTTCGGAAAGACACAGACGAGGGTCTTTTATTAAGAGTTAATTTCCTGATAATCCTCTAAATTCCTTCAATTATCAAGTATTTAAAGTGTTTTTTTTTCACTGAATGAATGAGAAGCATGGGGTGTTTTTCCAGGTGCCTGCATTTGAGGGTGTTTTTAAATCCTCTCCTGTCTTGTATTCCCTCTCCACAAAACATCCCAAGCTTTTATCCCATCCCTTTCCCTCTTTCCATGAGGAATCCGATGAGGCCAGCGGTGCCTGATGGGGATTTTCCATCAGATGGTGACGTTGTTGTGGTGGTCATCGATCGGAATCCTGATGGAAAATGTCCACTCGCAAAGGGAGAGGTGCCGAAGGAATCTGGGAATGCTGGCGGGGTTTAAGCTCAGCCTAAAGGGGGGAAGGGGTCTGTGCAAGCCCCTCTCAGGTCTATTTTAGGTCAGCATTTCAGCAGCCGGTTTGTGCCAGACTCCTCAACCCAAAGTTCTCCCAAAACGGGGATCGGCCTAAAAATAAAGGCCCAAACTGGGTGAAATTAAAATTAAACCAGAGCGTTCAAACTGCAACATATCCCAGCAAAACGAGCCTGAATTATCCATATACATTTCCATTAAGGAAAGTGATCCTCACAATTCAGCGTGGCCACAAAGCACAACTCGTTCTGAAGCGATTTGGGCAAGCTCATCTTTCATGGAAAAAGGGAAAGCGAGGGAATCTCTCCCTCGGCACGGGAAACAGCAGCAAACGGATGTCGCTGGAGCAGGGAATTTCATGGTGCTGTGCAGATTAAAAGCTCCTTTCTCCTCGGGTTTAGGATTTGGAGGGAGGATCCTGAGCGTTGTAATTAAAAGCGGAGCAGAGGCCTCAGGGTGACGGATGGGGTTTTTCCGGGATTTTTCCCCGGCAGCAAGTTGATGGGAATTCACCATCAGGACAGAGCAAACACATCCACATGGGGCTGGGGGAAGGAATCGCACTGGGAGCAGCCCGTGAATGTTCCAGTGCAAATTTCAATTGAACACACGGCCTTAATTGGGGGGAACTTTGTGGTCACTCCACGAGGGGATGGACGTGCTCCCCGCCTGGGGATGAGGTGGCCTCAGGCTTGCGGGGCCTGTCACAACCCCATAAATAGCAGAACTAAGGAATTCAGCATCCGACGTCCCTAAACACGAGTTCTGGCGGTGGAAAGGGGGCTCAGGGAGCCCCAGGCAGCGGCAGAATGATGGGGAGAGACGGCTGCCAACGCTTGGTGCAGGAATTAAAATTGGAAGGCATCCTTCGAGATGGAAGAGGCAGGAATGTTTGAAGACGTCGGCTTGCTCGGAGCGCTGACAGACCGAACCAGCACTCCTGGAGTTTGTTGCTGCTGTCAGCATCCCAGATGGCTGCAGGCTGTAGGGTTTGGGTCCATCGTGCCTCTCCCGGTGCCAAATGAACAAAGGAAGGCTCGCTCTTGGCCAGCCCCAGCGCAGGGCACGTGCCAAGGATGGGAACGGCTCCGCTGTGCCACCAAATCGCTGGAAGCGAGGCAAGATGTGGGCAATGTGTGTGTTTTAGTTGGATTATTTTGGGATGCAGGCTCCTGTTCTGGGGCTCTCTGCGAGAGGGAGCCGTTTGCATTCCGTGTTTGCTGGCGCATTTCTGCTCTGGGTCTTTCACCTCTCAGTTGTTCCCGGGTGTATTTCGGGGCAGAAACTTGTGTTTGGTATCAGCTGGAGCCTCTGGAAGGGGAATAATCCATGTTTGGCAGGGGGCTCCTGTTCGGAGGGGCTGCATCCCAGGTGACCACATGGCCCCAGGTTTCAGATCAGTGTGCGCTGCGGATCCCAAAGAGCTGATTCCCGCTCTCAGCCCGGCTTCTGGGACGGGGAGGTCGGGAAAAAGAGATTCACTTTGACCATGGATTTGTTTCAACCTTCCTGGAGCACCCCCAAAGTTGTATTTGTCCTTGTGGGAAAACCCAACTGTGCCACCAGGAGCTCTCCCTGACCTTCTCACTCTGGAGCCGCCACCGAGCTGCTGGAGTTCCCTGGAATGGAGCTGCTCGGAGCACATTCCACTGGGAATTATTATTTCCATGAGGAAATATTTCTGATTTCAGCCATTCCCCCTGCCCTGTGCTGTGGCTGAGCCTGGCTTTTCCAGAGACACCTGCAATTCCCGGGCACTGCCCGGCCCTGGCTGTGAGGAGCTGGAAATCAAAGCCCGCGGTGTGTTGTGCTGTAATTTATGCCAGGAAGCAGATTTAAATTATGCAAATTGCTGTCTGCACCGGATCTGCCATCTGGAAAAAGTTCTGCCTGCAAAAATCTGTCGGGGCAAGGCGAGGGACAAGGGATCATTGGGGAGAGAGGAGAGCTGATGGAATAAAAACAAGCTGCTGCTGCTCCAGCCCAGTGGCAAAGCTGCTGTTCCATAGGAGCCAGATTAACATAGCAGGGATAAAATAATTGTTTAAAGCTGCTTTGCAGCTGGAAGAATTCCTTGTAATCCAGGAGAGATAAAATGCAGGTTAGGAGGGGAAGGAGGAGCCCAAGGGAAGGGTGGCACTTCCAGAGCTGGAGGTGGGCAGGGGTCAGCGGTGAAAGGGAGGAGCTGAGAGAGGAGATGTGGCCTGGAAATTCTGGGGCACAGGATAAACCTGGAGCCATCCAACATGGAATATTCCTGTAATAAATGGGAATCGGAGAGGTTGAAGAGTGCAGGATTTGCTGCCTCTGTAGTGTTGGAGATCAGGGAAAGGTTCTTCCCCCGGAGGGTGCTGGGCACTGCCCAGGCTCCCCAGGGAATGGGCACGGCCCCGAGGCTGCCAGAGCTCCAGGAGCGTTTGGGCAGCGCTGCCAGGGATGCCCAGGGTGGGGTTGTTGGGGTGTCTGGGCAGGGCCAGGGGCTGGAATGGATGATCCCTGTGGGTCCTTCCAGCTCAGGAGATCCCAGGATGCTTTATTATCCGTCAGAGCAGACTTGTGTGACTCCTTCTCTCCCAAAGCCAGAGCTCCCGTGGCAGGAGGAATGGGCACCTTGGAGCGACATCACCTCCTGGGGTGACTTTTCCGGGCAATCCCCCCCTTTATGAGCAGGAATTGCCCTCCCTTGTGTCCCCAGGCTGTCCCCAGGTAAAACTCTGCAGAGCCCTCTCCAGAAATCAACACTGGTGGGGTCAAGCACTTGTGGAACTCCCTGGAGAGGCAGAGGTTGGTTATCAACACCCTCACAAGCATAAAACCTCTTGGCTTCCCAATCCGTGTTCCACGTGCCCAGCCAGCCCTTTCCGTGCCCCTCGGCTCAGGGGCAGCAGCAGCAGCGTTGTGTCCCTGGCAGCAGAGTGGCACCGGGCGGTGGTGACGTCCCGTGAAGCCGAGCAGCGATGGCAGAGAGCTCTGCCAGCCTTTATCTGCAGCACTGACGCTGGGCAAGGACCTCGCTCGTCAGATGGAGAAAGGCAAAGCCGTTTATTGCGCGGTCAGAATTCCCTAAATCCCAGCACCCCACAGGATATCACATCCTATAAACAGGAAAGATGTTCCCCACAGTGTCCCCCAATCACCTGGGGCGTTGCACAGATTTTTACCTGTTATGGGAACAGGCAAATAATGCCCTATAAGGCCACAAACTCCAATGAACACTTCTCACAGGCCCAGGCTGTCCATAAACACACAATCCTCTCTCAGTCCATCCCCGGTGACCTGGATGCACTCCCAGGATCACCTCCGGGCCCAGGACAGAGCCCCTCTCTCTGATCCTCAGGGCCCATCTCTCTTCCAGCACATGGTGCACCCCAACATTTATCCTCTGCCCCTGCAGAGGACGCTGAGCACGGTGGCGGGGCTGTGGAGAGGCCCCTCGCTGCCTGCACTCCCGATGGCTCCGCAGGCACGGCGCTAATTTGGAAAAATCCCAGTCGGAGGCTGCCGGGGATGCTCCCTACAAGCCCTGCCAGCTCCTGCTGCAGTGCAGACGGGAAACAAATGGTTCCCATTTAAACTTGGCACGCTGCAGCCCCGCCGAGCTGACTTCCCAGGATAAACTGCTGCCGTGGAATTGCGTTCCCCCGAGCAGCACGAGGCCCTGTTTAAAAAGCACCACACGACCTCGAGTGTTCCTAATTATTTGGGTGATGGAGGGCGAAACGCTTCAGGGCTGGTTTATTCTTGCTCACCATCCTCATCGCTGGGCTGGGAGTGCTTTGCCTCTTTCCAGTGAGCTGTTCTGGCAGATGGGATATTGGGAAGGAATTGTTCCCTGTGAGGGTGGGGAGGGGCTGGGATGGAATTCCCAGAGCAGTTGTGGCTGCCCCTGGATCCCTGGCAGTGTCCAAGGCCAGGCTGGATGGGGCTTGGAGCAGCCTGGGACAGTGGGAGGTGTCCTGGTTGGAAGTGGATGGGTTTTAGGATCCCTTCCAACCCAAAAAATCTTGGGATTCTCCAGCAGGAGAGTTTGGCTCTCAGGAGTTCCTTGGATTGGGATGGCACAGCTTTGCAGTCCTGGTGCTCTGGAGTTTTGCTTGGCTTCCTCTGTCCATAAAAATGGATTTTCCCACAAGGAAGTGCTCCATGAACAGAAAAACCCACTTCGTTTTTCTGGGCTCAATCCCTAAATTTAGGGCCGGAGTTTTGTGGGCGTTTCAATGCTTTACCTGGGAGGGGGAACCGTGTGCTTCAAATTCCCCCATCCCTCAGCCCCGTGTCCCCACCGGAGAGCCCGGCACAGGGATGGAAGGGCTGGAATTCCTCCCCGTGAGAGGAACACGCCCAGAGCACCCAGCAGCCAGAGCATCTCTGCATCCCCTCCAGCCCCGAGCGCTGCCCGGCCCGCAGAGATCGCACAGCACCACCCCCTGGCCTCTCCTTCCCACGGCCGAAGCTGAATTCCCTGGAAAGCCTTTCCCGTGGGAGCCGCGACGTGACCTTTGCCAGCCCCAGCAGTCCCTGGCAGCGGGAGCAGGAGAACACCCAGCACCAGCACTCGCATTTCTCTGAGCCTGAGCTCCACACCGTGACAGGTCCCTCCCGTGGGCGCTGCAGCTGCCAGGGGTCCAAGCCCGGCGTTAAAGCCGCATTTCCAACAGAACTTTTCCTCCCAGCTGCCCCTCACCCCGCCACACACACACAGAATCCGCAGGGATGCCACTCCTCGTGCCCGTTTGACCTTTTCTGCAGCTTTTCAGTGGGTAAAGTTCTCTCCCGTGGCCTCGGTGCAGCTGGGCAGCGGCTGTGTGCTGTTTCAGCGGTGTTCCTGACGTTCCTGTAGCATCAAACCCGGCAGAAACGGGATGTTTCACTCTCAGGCAGGGCTGTGAAAGGTCTTCGGTGGCGCGGTGAACTTTGAAAATTAAAAGGTGTTCTAAAGGCAGCTGGGAAAGAAGAGATTTAATCAGCGAGACTCTGCCGTGGGGGAGCCCAGGGGCTCTGCCTTGCTTTGGGATGACGGGAAAGCTCAAAGCTCTGGTGAGCTGAGTTTCTGTCCTTGCTGCCCCCTGGATGGAGGGAGGATCCAGGCATTCCAAAGGAAGGGTTTTGCTGCTGCTCTTTCTGACATTTGAGTTCAGTTTTGGTCTTGGAAACCCAAAGCAGAGGCTCCTTCGTGGCAGAGACTGCAGGAGAGCAGTGAGGGAAGGGGGGTTCTGCTCACATCTGGGGGCTCTTGGGCTCTGAATAATAATGCAGCATTTTGGTTTCGTTTGGAGACAGGTCCTGGAAGGGCAACAAAACTGGGGAAGGGTCTGGAGAGTAAATCCTGGGAGGAGCAGCTGGGAAAGGGGCTCAGCCTGGAGAAAAGGAGGCTCAGGGGGGACCTTGTGGCTCTGCACAACTCCCTGACAGGAGGGGGCAGCCGGGGGGGTCGGGCTCTGCTCCCAGGGAACAGGGACAGGAGGAGAGGGAACGGCCTCAGGCTGGGCCAGGGGAGCCTCAGGGTGGACACCAGCAGGAATTTCCCCATGGAAAGGGTGCTCAGGCCTTGGCAGGGGCTGCCCAGGGAGCTTTGGAGTCAAAGGAACACCTGGAGGTGGCACTCAGAGCTCTGGGCTGGGGACAAGGTGGGGATGGGCCACAGGTTGGACTCGATGGTCCTGGAGGTCTCTCCCAACCTCCGTGATCCTGGGATTCCATTCTGTGACCATAAAAGATGGACACGGAGCTCCGGGGCAAGACTCAGCCATCCCTTTTTATTAGACCTGAGTAAGGCCCAGCCCTGCTGATCCTACCCTCAAACCTGATGCAGTTCCACCCCCCTGCCGTGGCCAGCGCCTCCTTTCATTATCCCGGGCTTTGTTTGTGAACGCTGGGATTTGATTTGGTTTTTTGTCTGATCTTGTGGTGTCTGGGCGTTGAGACCTTTAATTTCCTGTCCTGGTGGAGGTGCCTTGGCAATGCTCCCGGGGATGTGTCTGCAGGAATCTGGGACTGTGAAAGGGCCCCTTCCCTCCGGAAAGATGCCCCAAAAAAACCAGGGAGGGCGGAATGAGCAACCCCGACCAAGCCAATATCGCTTAATTCAGCTCGTTGTGAGCTGACCCCATCTGGCCGAGTTAACTGAGGATGCTGCAGGTCCTGGGGTCACCTGCACATTTCCCAGCAAGGAAATTCAGTGGAGCAGGACCAGCTGCTGCAGAAAACCAGGATTTTGGCTCCGTGGTTGAAGAATCCAACTTCCCTGGGAAGGCTCGGCTGGGATTATTTGCTCCCAGGCTCTCAGCTGAGCAGCAGCAAGAGCAGTTTTCTCTCTCAGGAACCTGTTAAAAAACTTGAAGTAGGTTTATTTTGGTCAGAATGGGGACTCCCACAAAGCCAGGAGGGGTTTTAATCATCATTTTGTTATTGTTTTATACATATTTACGTAAATGAGTGGCCCCGTGGCAGGTTTCACTTGGAGAGTATTCCAGAAGATAAGAGTCGAGGCTGGGAGTTGTGTGGCTGCCTGGGTAGAAAAGCTGGGAGGAATCAAGGCTTTTCCAGCTTTTCAGGATGGAGCAGCCACCGAAATCAGAAGGAAGAAAAATTGGATGAGGTGTGGAACGAGTTCTCCTGGCAGCTCCTGGGAGCTGAGGAGCAGGACTAGGGAGAGGTGGAGACTGGGGAAGCAAAGCTCAGTTTTAGTCTGAATAAATTCCCCTGCCTCTCGTTCTTCAGGGCAGCGACTCCGCAAATTCCAAACCAAATTGCTCCGGACACAATTCCATTCCCACTGCCCCTTAAACACGGGGAAGTTTCTTCATTAGCTGAACACTAACGAGGTTGATGGGAATGTTGGGGGTTCGTGGCTGAGCCCAGGGAGATTAATGGGATCTCCACTAAGCCATTAATGGCTGGGGAGATATCTGAAATAAAGCCCCACCAGGCTATTTTCTTCCAAAGTGCTGTTGAAAAATATCCAAAAGTTTATCTGGAATTCGGAAATCCAGCTCTGCCCCAACATCCCCGCACTGGAGGCACAATTCCATGGATTTTCCATGGAAATAGCCCCAGCAATGCTAATCTGGGAGCTGTCTGGGGAGCAAACTCGCAGTGCCAGAACAAGACCAATCCCCCTCTGTGTTTTCCCTAACAAAAGGGAAGAACACTAAATAATTAACGTCAACAAATGAAAACTAATTTGCCAGTTTTTAATTTTTCCCCCATTGCGCAGTCCCTGTTAATGAATAATTTACCAGGCAGAGATGAACGTGAAATGAAAGGATTTCTCTGGGGTCTGCTGTGTTCTCCGAACATCCGAGCTGACTGTTTAGATATCCATATATATGTATTTTTTTTAAAAAGGGTAAAAAATAACCCCAGAGAAAGCAGCATTCAGCAGCAACCAGGCAGGAATCAGAAGAGCTGCAGCCTCCAGAGGTTTTCCCATTTCCTTCTAGACCCGAGATCATTTGTCTGAGGCTGGTGTTGAATTATTCACACCGAGTGTAGCTCTCTGCTTTCCCAGACTGAATGGGACCGGGTTCCATCTCAGGGTTTCCCGTGCTGCTGCTTCTGTTGGCATTTCGGGTTTTCCCGGGGCGCCCTTTGGTGCCTCCAGAGGCCACCTAAAACCAGAGACTGGACAGGAGGAAGGGAATAGGGGAGGTGTTTATTTGAAGAGCCTTCGAAGGTACCCCTGGGGAGCCAGAGGCCACTGCCAGGATGGACTCGAGATGGACGGCAGGGCACGAGTGTTGGGGTGCACTGGGTGGTGGTGGAGAGATGGGCCCTGAGGATCAGAGAGAGGGGCTCTGTCCTGGGCCCGGAGGTGACCCTGGGAGTGCATCCAGGTCACCGGGGATGGACTGAGAGAGGATTGTGTGTTTATGGCCAGACTGGGCCTAGGAGAAGTGTTCATTGGAGTTTGTGGCCTTATAGGGCATTGTTTGCCTGTTCCCATAACAGGTGAAATCTGTGCAATGCCCCAGGTGATTGGGGGACACTGTGGTGAACATCTTTGCTGTTTATAGGATGTGATATCCTGCTGGGTGCTGGGATTTAGGGAATTCTGACTGTGCAATAAACGGCTTGGCATTCTTCCACCTGATGAGCAAAGTCCTTGCCCGAGCGTCATTACTGCAAGAAGTTCTTCACATTTTCATGGGTTTGGTTCATTTGCACATCAGGGTTAATTCTCCAATTAAAGCTTCAGTTAATGATGTCATTTCCCCTCCGCTTGCCTCCCCTTTAAAGGCTTTTGGTTTATACTTTTGGGCCCAGGATGGTCTGAGTGTCCTTTGAGAGCAGGCCTGGAGAGGCTTTGCTGTGTCTGCCTGGCAAGGCTTTGCTGTGTCTGCCCAGCACCGGAGGGCAGAAATTACCAGGCTACAGGAAACTCCAGAGTTACACACCGGGCAGGGCAGGATTTGAAAAATATAAAAGTTAAAACCCAAGGCCTCACCTTTATCCCAAGGCTCTGCTGGGGGGTTCTGCCAGTCAAACACTCAGAACCCGCCCCGTGCTCGATGCCCAGCGCTTCCCGCAGCACGTGAGGCAGCTGTGGGGATGGGAATGGGATAACTGAGGAGCTGGGAAACCTTGGGAATGACGCCGTGGTTCTGTTTGTTATCTTAGCTCTGTTGATTTTAAGGGTCTTGTGCACCCCAGTGCCTGTGTCAGATTAACAGGAGCATCCCAGCCTGGGGAAGCGTCCCTGTCCGTGGCAGGGGATGGAATGAGATGGGGTTTAAGGCCCTTGCCACCAAACCAGTCTGGAATTCCACGGCACGAGACTGCCCCCGATGTCCATGGGATGTGGCGATGCTGCTCGTGTTGGAGGCTGGTGGGGCATGGAACACCAAGGAGGCCTTGGAGCACACGCTGAAGTTCATCCCAATCCGGGATCTGTTTTCCCAATCCTATTGAACACAACTAAACCCAAGCAGGTTTTGAGTGGCTGCTGAAGCAGGAGCCATCCCAATGTTTGTTCGTGAGGAGCCATCCCGGTGTTTGTTCATGAGGAGCCATCCTGGTGTTTGTTTGGGAAGAGCCATCCCGATGTTCAGGAGGAGCCATCCCGGTGTCT
>VZTI01004945.1:124581-141667 GCA_013397865.1 Struthidea cinerea | reverse complement strand
TTTCTTTTTTCTTTTTTTTTCTTTTTTCTTTTTTCTTTTTTCTTTTTTCTTTTTTCTTTTTTCTTTTTTCTTTTTTCTTTTTTCTTTTTTCCCTTCCCTTCCCTACCCTTCCCTTCTCTTCCCTTCCCTTCCCTTCCCTTCCCGGCATGAACATTCCCTTTGAACCACGTTTCCAATGTTAAACATCAGTTTTGCACCAGTTTTGTCACCTCCTCTGCGTAACTGAAGGAATATTTGGGAATCTGCTGGATTTTCCATGTGTGCAGGGAAGCCGGCGGAGGGAAGGGCAGCACAGAGCCTCTTCCCTGGTGCTTTTCCCTTCCAGCATCAGTTTCCCCGGGATCCCGTGGAAGGAGCAGCGCGGGGTGGGGCAGGGGCTGGAGACGGGAGCAGAATTCCCAGCCCTGC
Source organism: Struthidea cinerea (assembly GCA_013397865.1). Classification (NCBI taxonomy): domain Eukaryota; kingdom Metazoa; phylum Chordata; class Aves; order Passeriformes; family Corcoracidae; genus Struthidea; species Struthidea cinerea. Next base: position 141,259 of record VZTI01004945.1, on the reverse strand, counting down.
GGCACGGGAAAAGCGGGATTTCCTCGGGAAGCCGGGCAGCTGCCGGCACTCGGCAAGGCGCCCGCTGACACCGGGCTGCGCCCACGGGAGCGCAGCGATGCGCGGCCCGGGGCTCCGGGAATCAGCTCCCGAACCTCCACATGCCACCGAACCGTGGAATCCTGGAATGGCTCGGTTGGAAGGGACCTTTAAAGACCCTTCAGTGCAGCCCCGAGCAGGGATAGCCTCCATTAGGGCAGCCTGGTTTTGGGTGGTTTTAGGGATGGGGCATCTCCCACCTCGCCACCCTCATGGAAAAAATCCTTCCTCATATCCTAAGTCGAGCCTGTTTTGGAATTACAGAATAATTTTAATTTTTGCTGTACATTACACGATGTGGAGTTCCCCCTGGGGTCAGTTATTCTAAAAGTCTTGGCTTTGAATGATTAAAACTTCCCCACGTATTTATCAGAGTCCTGGATTCCTTTTGGAGCCTCTCCCAGCCCTGGAGCAGGAATCGCCTCCATCCAGCAAGCACTCCCTCACTTCCAGGCCATTAAAATATTAATGCATATTCAAATATTAAAAGGACACGACGTTTCCAATTAAAACCCGGTGTCTTTTCAGCTTTTAGTCATGCAAATAAAAGCCAGATGGGAGAATCCATTTTTGGAGAGCTTGCTAGGAGGGTAATTACGACTTAAGCTCAGTCTATTCTGCAGCTTTAAAATAGAAATACGTGTAAATATAACTCTGTAAATACAAATCTGTAAACACTGCTCGTCCCAGTGAATAAACCCTCAGTTGCTTAAAAATCCTGCAAGGAGCTCTCCCTACGCAGAAGTTGTGGATGCTGGAATTGTTCCAGGCCAGGTTGGATGGGGTTTGGAGCAACCTGGGTAGTGGAATGTCCCTGCCCATGGCAGGGGGTGGATTGAGATGGTATTTTCCAACCTAAACCTGGGATTCCTAAATTCTGGGATTCTGTAATTCCACGACACTGGTCTGGCTCTCGAATTCCAGGTGTATCTGAATGATAATCTGGAATGTGCTGTGAATATCAAACGTTGAAGGTTGTGAATTCCTTTGAGCAGACAAATGTGTATTTTTATTTTGATTGCAAGGTGTAAAATCGGTCTCAAACCAAAATCACTTCCGTAGGTGTTGGGATAGGTTTGGGCTCTGAGTAAGGTGTTCCAGTGGAGCTGTCCCTGCCCATGGAAGCAGATGATCCTTCAAGTCCTTTCCAACCCAAACCATTCTGGGATTCCAGAATTCCATGGCACTGCTCTGGCTCTCAGCTTCCAGCTGCACCTGACCTTAATCCGGAATGTGCTACGAATATAAAACGTTGAAGGCTGTGAATTCCTTTCAATGCCCCAATGGGTGTTTTTATTCTGATTGCAGCGTGTAAAATCGTTCTCAAACCAAAATCACTTCCGTCGGTTTTGGGATGGGGTTGGACTCTGACTAACGTGGAAGGAGTTTGGAACCAGATGATCTTTAAGGTCCTTTCCAACCCAAACCACTCCAGGATTCCCTGACCCTCCTTAACAAACCCCCCAGACAACCCCGGTAGTGCCTTACACAAACCCTACAGGGGTGGCTCCGTGTGCTCCTTGTCCCGAGAGGAGACGTAAAATGGGAACCCGCCAACCCCAGCGCTTTCAGTCGGGGGTCTGCACTGAAACCCTTTGTTCCCCCAGCATCCAGCGAGCGTGGCGTGAGCACCTGCAGCGCCAGGACCCGTCCCCACCCCCGGAGCCGCGGGACAAGCGCAGCCCGTCCCCAGCGTCCCCCATGTCCCCCACGTCGCCGGCCTCGGGCAAGATGAGCAGGTCCGTCAGCATGAGCACCTTCTCCGACAGCAGCACCCCCGTGAGTCCGGCTGGAATCCCGCCCTTTTCCTTTTCTGCCTTCCTTTCTGGGATGTGGGACAAGTGCAAGCTCAGCTGTGGGTTCAATGGGTTGATAACGGGGTAAAACCCCATGATAATGGGATTTTTAGGTGTCTCAAATGACCTCCAGGCAGAGGCGCCACTTGTAGCCTCATCGGGACATGTCACTGTGGGTATTGGACCTGGGTTTCAGCAGATTTTGGAGGTGTTCTCGCTGGAAAAAAGGTGCTTCCAAGGGGTCTCGTGTTCTCTGGTGTGTTTAGGATATTGTGTTCCCAAAAAACCCCAAACTGTGGTGCTTTTCCAGCAAAGGAAGGTGGTTTCTTGGTTGACTTTTGGTTTTATTTTGTTGGGGGTTTTGTTGGTCGGTTTTTTATATTTGCCAGAAGTTGATTTAGGGGTTCAAAATGAAATTTGGTTGTAGAATAAATATTCCACCGTGACCAGTGGCTGGAGGCTGCATTTCTCTTTTTAAAGTGACCCTAAATAAACCCCAAATGCAGATCCCACTTTTGGAACACAAACAATTCTGTGACTGCCTCTGAATTGGGATTTTTGGGTCAATAAGCAAATACAGAGCCTGGAAATGTTGTTTTCAACTTTGTCACAGAAGACAAGATTTGAGGGAATTACAGACCGGAGCGCACGGAATAATTCAGGAATCCCAGGAGCAGGAATTGCCGTGTGTGTGGTGCCGGAGGAGTCTCCCTGCTCCTGAGGAGGGAACAGCTTGGTTGGATCCTCACTGTCAGTGGCTGTTGCCACTCACAGGACAGCATTTGGCAGCTTCTGAATCCCTACAAAAATTCAGGAATCATTGTTAGTGGTGTTCTCCAAGCTGGATGAATTTAATTCCAGCTTGAGCTGCAAAGTTGGAGCGATTTTCATCTTGTACTGATCCAACAGAGCTTTTCCATGCTAAAAACTCTGATCTTGGAATTCTGGGGATAATTTGACTCTTCTCCGTGTTGATCCAAGCATTGATCCAGGCCCAAAGGGAAGCTGTTCCCAGCAGGTTTGTTTCGGGATGCGATGCCTGACAGAATTTAATAAAATATTCCTGAGGGCAGTGGTTTAGTTTTAGTTGGGAGCTGGAGAGCAGGAGGATAAAGTGGGCTGGAATATCGGGTTGGACATTGAAGTTTCATGGATTGGAGGGGTTTGGTGCCTTTAACGAGAGGAATAAACGGGATGGAAATGTTTATCTGCCACTGGAATCAGCTTCCACCAGAGGTCCCTCCTGCCCTGCGCAGGGACACTCCCGGGTGCTCCAGAGCTTCTCCAGCACTAATCTCGTCTGGAAAACGACACTTTTGGGATGTTTGGGAGTTCAATAAGGGCATCTGGGAGTTCTGTGTTTGTGGGAAAATGAAGCTTGGATGCTGGGATCGGGATTTCATTTGTGTTACCGCGGCGCCCACTCATCCCACTCCCGCGTGCTAAGGAAAAGGGGAATATTTCCTTACGCCTCCTGGTGCTTAGCCTGTTAATAACCCTCGGGAAAGCAGGGAATCTTTCTGGTGGCTGAGACGTGAAGCAGGCACAAAATAAAACAGGGCACAAAGCAAAGCACTGGAAGTCCCCTGTCAGAGGCAGAGAAGGAATAAAGCAGAGCATCAAACAACCGGAAATTCACACCCAGAAAGGATGAAGTGAACCCTGAAATATTTCATGAGTTGGTGAAGCCCAGAACTTCTCTGGTCAGTGTTTTGAAGGTAGATTTAGGAGGATGAAGATTTGTGAACATTTGCACGAAGGTTCCATCTCCTCTCTGCAATAAATTGATTTTCTTTGGAAAGGGGAGGCCAGACTCTCTGAACTGCATGGATTGGAGTCTCCTGATTTCACCCAGAATTCCCGTGTTAGGAACATCCCACCCGAGACAAAAATAGGTCCCCTTTTCTTGCCACTTGGCTTTCTTTGTCCAGCCCTAGAGGGACTCCCCCAACTCTGTTTTAAGACACGGATTTGTGCTCAGTTGTTGTTCCCAAGGCTCCTGGATGTTTCCTACCCTCTGAATCCAAGAACCTCCAGGCAGATCAGCTTACCAGGGAATGGATCCTGCTGTCCCTGTACCAACAGATAAATCATCCCTGACACGGGGACAGGCGATGGCTCCATCCCCGAGTGTTTGTGGGATGGAACTGGGGTTCCCCTGGGCCTTCCCCCGGGGAGAGCTGATGGAACGGGCGGAGTGTCAGAGCTTGAGGGATGAGATGGCACATGGAGAATTCTTGTTTGGCTGCGGCTCTGTAGCCCAGGAAGGTTTGTTTAACTGTTTTTAACTGCTGGAGAAGATCTGTTATCGATCAGCGATCAGGTTATGGCATGAGGAGTTCTCAGGCTGTAGCTGTGCTGTTGTCACTTGCTTTCGTTTTCCTTTTGCAAGTTAATTTTTGCTAAAGAAAAAGATTAGAAGACAGAGAAATAATAGATTTGAACTGCTGTTCTTCCTTGTAAATGCTTTAATTTTTGTTACTGTGTGGAAAGGTGCCAAAACCTCCCTTCCTGGATGGGTTTCTGCTTTTTTCCTCCAGAATCCCACAGTGGTCCAGGTTGGGAGGGACCTCGAAGGGCGTCCCATCCCACCCCTGCCATGGCAGGGACACCTTCCACCGTCCCAGGCTGCTCCAAGCCCCAGTGTCCAGCCTGGCCTTGGGCACTGCCAGGGATCCAGGGGCAGCCACAGCTTCTCTGGGAATTCCATCCCAGCCCCTCTTCACCCTCACAGCCAGGAATTCCTTCCCAATATCCCATCTAAATTCCCACTCCTCCAGTTTGAAGCCATTCCCTTGTCCGGTCACTCCAGCTCCCAGTGAAGAGTCCCTCTTTGTCTCCCTCATTGCCCCACTCCGATCCTGGAAGGGGCTCTGAGCTCTCCACGTAAATTTCCTATCTCCAGGCTGGACAAGCCCAGCTTTCCCATCCTGTCTCCAGAGGAGAGGTGCTCCAGTCCCCTTATCAACTTCGTGCCTGCTCTGGACTCGCTCCAACAGTTCCGTGTCCTTCTTGCGTTGGGAACACCAGAACTGGGCACAGCCTTCCAGGCGGGGTCTCGGGCAGCATTCAGTGCCCAGGAGGATGAGCTGTCCCAGCTCCCACCCTGCTGGGCTGCCCGGGAGAGGAGCGGGAGCGCCCCGGGGCGCGGCGGCGGTGCTCGGGCGTTCAGCACCGCGGGCAGCGGCGGCGCCGGGGCCGCTCAGCACCGCGGACAGAGGCGCGGCTCGCTCGCTCCTCGGCCGGGTCTGGGGGCTCGCTGCCCTTTGATGGGGATCTTTCCCCAGCCCTGTCACTCCAGAGCTCCCATCCTGGCAAAGAACCTCTTTTCCTCTCCTAAGAATCATTGGGATGCTCATGAGAACAGCACGAACCGATTCCGTAAAATTCCCGTTTTTCACTGGAGCCAAGTTGCTCCAACAGGTGGCTTTCTACCGAGAAATGCTCTCACGCAAAACCTGCTTTTCCAAACGAGAATGGTTCTTTTCCCACCCTTTCTCCAGTGGTTACTGCCACAGAAATACCCAGAGGGGAAAAGAGCCAGGACTGAACTCCTCTGCCCCTAAACCCCCGTTTGTTTGTCATTCCTGCCCCGTGTGGAGCCGTCACAGCTGGGACTTTTCTCAGTGATTTATTAAGGTTTGGTTCTAAAACAGAACAAAATCTCTCCGCAGCCTTTGGGTGTTCTCCCACCCGCAGGAGAATCCCGTTTTTCCACTGGTGTCTGTGACATTCCCAGGGGTGTTTTGCACCTGCAGGAAGTTGAGGGGCAGAGAATATCAACATATGGGAGGCAGTGAAATCCTAACGATCAGCGGGGCACTGATACGGGGAACATTCCCTCTTTCCTGTGAGCCTGGATTCCCAAATCCACGAGCAGCAGAGAGGGAACCATCTGATAAATATTTACAGTGCGATTTCTATCTAACGTAAAAATGCAAATCCTGCCCTTGAGCAGCGGGGATGGAAACATTATTAAAGATGAGGGAGACAAATCCAGCGCTGAGATGAAAAGGCCTTAATTAGAAATCAAATATTTGATGGTTTGGGGAGAAACATTAACGCTGATGTGGCTGTCAAGTAACACTTGGAATGAAGGGAACATGGAAAAAAATGTTGTTTTCAACCCCCCCTCCCCATTGGCTTTGGATAATCTCAGCTCTAAATGAGAGCAGGGGATTCACAGCGCTGTGGCCCAATATGGAATTTATCTCCTAAAGGGGTTTTTATGGAGAAATAGTTGTTGAGTTTGTGTTTAATTGTGAACATAATCATCCAGAATGATTTTCTAAGTTTAACTCTCTTGCAAATATTACCCCATGGGATTTTAACTGCTGGGATACAAAAGGACCCTCTCGATCCTTTCTGCTGGCGGGAGCAGAAGATCAATAATTCCTTCTTTTTTGTGTTGTGTGTATTGAAGGTTGAGTATCGATATGATCACTGATGTCGATTGGAGCTGTTGTGGTTTAGCAGCAGCAAAATCAATCCAGGAATGATCTTGGTTGATGATAAAACGTCTGATGAGACATTTCTGGTGGTGTTTCTGTGGGAATATTGGGCTGCTTGAGACACTCGAGAACAGTTTTGTTGAGCTCTGGGGAGGGTTTAGCTCTGTGAAGGTTCACAAGGGGATGGCCCTGGCGGGTACTGATGAGAGGTCTCAAAAATAGGTTTATTTTAAGTCCTAGTTCAGGAAATTTGTCTGAATCCTTCATAAACCCTTTCTAAGTTAATTTTATCTCCAATATCTCATTTATTCCCACAGCAGCACCTTCCTTTTACAAAGCCAGGCCCCAAAATGAAAATCAAATTAATGGAGGATTTGATGCTTAATTAAGCAGGGCGGTGCAGAGCAGATTTGCACCATCACAGGAAGTTCTTGGGGGTTTCTCTCCAGCCCTGTGACAGCACATTGAAAATCCAGAATTTCCTTTGTCTGAGGAACTGCCAGAGGGCAGGGATGGATGGGATATTGGGAAGGAATTGTTCCCTGTGAGGGTGGGCAGGCCCTGGCACAGGGTGCCCAGAGCAGCTGTGGCTGCCCCTGGATCCCTGGCAGTGCCCAAGGCCAGGCTGGACATTGGGGCTTGGAGCAGCCTGGGACAGGGGAAGGTGTCCCTGCCATGGCAGGGGGTGGAATGGGATGAGCTTTGAGGTCCCTTCCAACCCAAACATTCCATGATTCTCCCCTGTGTGTCCAGTGAGCTTTGCTGATGGCATTTGCAATCTTTGGGAATGATGACAACGACCTGATCTCTTTAGGCTGGAAAAGATCCCAATTTTAATTTAAAACTCCAAGACCTTTTGTTGTCACCCTTCCCCAGCGCAGCCGATGACAGAGATCCAATAGGTCAATCCAGAGCCAAACACTGGAGCAGTGCAGGAAATGGGAATGGATTTGGAACGGGAAGGAAAGAGTGGGAATGGTGGTGTGTCTCCAACATGGAATTATTTGAGACTGGGAGATTTCCAACCAGAGGTTTCCCACAAGGAATTTTCTTCACTGGCTGGAATGAATTATACTTTGGTGCGACCAAAAAAGAGGGGGAAATGTACGAAATTTAAGTAATGGACAATAAAGTCATGCCTGGACCAGGAGGAATTGGATGTATAAAATACATTAAAAAGAAACTTACTGGGATGGAGGGAAAATCCGATGGAAATTGCCCCATCCTGAGCCATTAAATTATTTTAGTGGCTCTATCACCACAGAGACGTGGCAGCAGCAGCACTTTAATGGGGTCTATTACAGAACAGTGGATCTTCCCAAATATATCCAGATCATCTCCTCCCAAAGGGCAGAGTATTGATTCCTGCTCGTAAAAGGAATTTTCAGAGTAAATACACCGGAAGAGTACATTTTTGTGGGAATAAATATGATTTGGGCTATTTCACTGCTCGGAATTTAGGCAAATAATAATAATTATTCTGGTTTGTGGGAGATCCTGACTCTATTTCAGTCACTCCGTTTTTGGAGGCAATTTTCCACCTGTGAAATGACTTCTTAGGGTCAGCTAAAGTTCATTAGGAAGACATAAATTACATTTTAGGGGGGAAAATATGCTGAACACTTCTGCCAATGGGACCAATGGGATGCATTTAAGGCAAAAGCCGTGTTTTCTTTGGGAATTTCGTCAAGGGAGTGAAAATTTCATGTTCGGGGTAAAAAAAGCCATTTAACTTCAGCAAAGATCCCAAAGCGAGCAGCAGAGAAGCATCCTGGTGGTGGTGGTTCATGTCCCACCTGCTCTGCCCATCCTGGAGCTGAGTCCCACCACAGGTGATGCTTTTGGGGGGAAGGTTGGGCAGCTTTGTTCCTCAAGAACATCTCCTTAAATCCCATTTAATGGACATTCCCACGTTGGAGTCATTCAGGTCCTCAACAAAACCTGATTAAATCCTGAGTTAATGGAGATTCCAATGTTGGAGTTATCCAGGTCTTCAGATTTTCTCCAAACCCCATCTCTCACGCCAATAATTTTTGGCAAAGCCACCCTTTCGCAAAGGTGTTTAAGAGAGCCAAATCCAGTGAACTTTGGGGTTTATTCTGGATTATTCATTACTTCCATGATTTGTTTGATTGCATCACTTGGCTGCCCTTTTTTTTAACTTCTGAGCTCTTTCTCCCTTTCCTCTAAAATATCAGCCCTTATGAAATCCCAGATTCCCCCAAATTCCCCCAAATTCCCCCAAATTCCCCCAAATTCCTCTGTCCTACCCATGTATCAGTGAATTTTGGAGGGGTTTCCCATTTCTCAGGCTCTTCTCTCCAGTCAGGTTTTGTTATCAGTGCCAGGATCACCTCACACCCCAGCTGCGTCCTTGTCCCTCGGACCGTGCTTTAAACTCCCCTTCGCTGGGGACTTCTGAAATTCTGACCTTATTTTGCCCTCCTCTGCCGACACTGAATTCAATATTTCTCCTCCCATTGGACAGGGCAGGGAAATGCTGGGAGCTGAGCAGTTCCCGCCTGGAAACACCAGAGCCAGAGTGAACTGTGGAATATTCCTGTGGTTTATCATATCTGACATTTTCCTGCTGTTCTGATAACGCATTCCCCACATCGTGTGCACACCAGTCCTTCATCATTTGAAAATTTGGGAGCTTTTGTTTTCCCAACTAAACCCTTGCTTCCAGTTCCTAATTAAGGCACTGCTTTAATTGCATTAACTCCTCTCGTTCCAAGCCCGAGCGTGGCCGTGGAGCTCGGAAAACGCCGCTCCCATCATGTCAGAGGCCACACTTTGGCTTTTCCAAGGTATTTAAAATTCCATTGCTGCTCCGATAAACCTCGGCCAGTGGATTATTTTTCATGGACAGACAGTCCATCCTTCTCCTGGGGGTTTTATGGACAGAGTGTATAAAATGATAACACAATGAATGGGCCACCTGCCATCCTCTATCGGCTGCTTAAATCAGCTGCTCCAGACAGGAATTCAATACAGGAGAAGCTGTTCCAAATGGATTTTTCAGGTACGAGGCACAACAAGGAATTTCGGGAGTATTCTTGATCCATTGGCACTGAGATAGCTTTAAAGGCGTTTATGGGCCTTCAATAAAGATGCTTTCAAACCATCTTCGGAATAATAAAATCGCTTCAGTGCTCTGAGGAGCTCGGAAGAAAATCAAATTATTGTTAGATTTGATTATGGCAGTGTCCAGAAATCCCAGATATTGGAGAAAATCCTCTGAGAAGCAAAAGGAGAATCTCATTCAGGGAGGTAAAGGAGGAGAAGGTTTTGCATGCAGGAATAGAATATTCCCCTGTAATTTTATTTTTATGTAAATTATGTAAATTAGATGAAGATGTCATAATATTTCCCGTGCTGAATTCATGGTATTTATGAACACTGCAGTGCTGTTTCCCCCTCTCCCGGAAAAACCTGCTGTGCTTCCCAGAATGCCGGGGATTTATTTTGTCTCCTGTGTTTAATTTTGCAAAATTGGGATGCAAACTTAAATATGAAATCTTGAAGCCAAGTTTCAGGGCCAGATTTTGTACCTCAAAGGAAATGGAAAGGGAACATGGAGGTGCCGTGGGGAATTCAGTGTTTTTAGTCCAGAGCTGTATTTTTTGGGATGTGCAGCAATTAAAACAGGCTGCCCAGGGAAGAGGTGGATTCCTGGATTCACCATCCCTGGAAGTGTTCCAAAAATGTGTGGATGTGGCACTTGAGGACATTATTTAGTGGTGAACGTTGGGCTTGATCTTGGAGGTCTTTTCCAACCTGAAGGACTCTGTGATTCCATGAAATGAGGCCTTGGTGTCTCTTCCCAAGGCTGGGAATGCTGCTGTGGCTTCCTGCCCGCTTGGGGCCCATTTCGATGTTTCTCTTCCTGAGCGGCAAATATTTCCTGGATTTTCTTCCAAAATCATTCTAAATTGGCTTTGTGGGGTGGAGTTCCGTGGGTGGCTGTAGGGCAGGGCTGGACATTTGCCTGTGCCTTCCCATTTCTGGGAAATAAAACGCCCAGACCTTTGACTGAGCCCTGAATCTGCTCTAGGACAGCAGTGAGGCTCAGGGGAGCCGGGAATTTGCACATACAAATCCCAGTCTGGCTTTTCCATGTCCCAATTCCCATTCCACGCCTTTAATCCTGACACACTTCTTTGCTAGAGGTCTCTGCAGCAAGTCCTTCGTTCCCTTCTGATGGAACAGATCCTTCGCTGCTCCTTATCCCAAAAGAAAGGGAATTGGACAACTCCGTGCACGGATTGTGACCTTTCCCCAAGGATTTCTGCTCCCGCTTGGAGAAATCTTTGTGAGGGCACTGATTCCCTGCAAATCTGGGCCTGACTCATCACATCACCAGAAACCCCCAAACCCAACTCGATGCCGTAAAAGCATCCCAGGGTTCTTAACTCACTCTCCAGGAGGAGTTTAATGACCCAGAAAATTAAGAATATTCACATTTTTTTCCAGATACTTTAATTCCAAATGTTCCTACTTAATTTCCCTCGGAGCATAAACTCAGACCTTCTGTGGCAATGTCCTTTGGGCTGTCCTTGTCTTTGGGATTTATTTTTTCCATGCTTTTATTTTAAACCCAGCTCTTGGACACAAAAAAAGCATTATTTCATTTATTAGGGGCCGTGCCCACCATGAGATAATCATGGAGAAGGAATGAGGGGCTGTCACCGACTCCTCTCTCCATGAAAAAGGAATGTCAGAGCTCCTGGCTGTCAATGGATGCCTTTTCCAGCAGCACTGAAGGGCTTTATTTGGGATTTTCCAGCACTACTGTCCTTTGTTCCCAGCCTTGGCCGCACAGTGGGACTTTGTGTGCTGGAAGGGTGGATGCCAGCGGTGGAAAAGGTCCTAAAATCTCATGGAATTTCTTTTGGGATGCATGAGCCTCAGTAGATAATGTTTTATTACAGCAACAGGAGCAGGAAGAGAGGCACGATTGGAGAAGGGTCTTGCTTAGAGTGTGACAGAAGAAATCAGGTCGGGGCGGGTTTAATTCAGGTGAATCGGGGTTTGGTCCCAAACTCTCAAAATCTGGCTCTTCCAAGAGGGATTTTTATTAAAATGTTCAAGTCAAAGTTCAGCCTTGTGCAAATCTAAACTCCAATTAAATCAAAATTTTTAAAAGCTGAATTAAAATTCAATTTTAGCATCACCTGATGTTCTTTTTTTCCACTTAATTAGGGCTAAGCAGGAACTTGAGTGTAGGGTTTTTATAACTGGTGTTTTTCCCTGTGAAATGTTTATTTTAGCGTCTCCTCCAGTCACGGAGCCGCCAAACCAGTGGGAATGAGCTGTATTTGTAATTCCAGCACTGGCTTGGCTGCAGGGCCGGATATTCTGGATTGATCCATGTCAGAAACTTGGATGTCTAAAAGTGAACCCTCAATGCGTCGGATCTTCTGCTCCTCCTGTGTTTTCCCAGAATTCCAGGACGGTTTGGGTGGGAAGGGACCTTAAATCCCATCCCATCCCATGGGCAGGGACACCTTCCACTGTCCCAGGCTGCTCCAAGCCCCGTCCAGCCCAGCCTGGGGCACTCCCAGGGATGGGGAAGTTGTCCCAGTGTGTTTTTATTTCCTCGGTTAAATCAGTGCCGGAGATAAATTTAATTCCTGTGGCATTTCACTTAAAACATGGAAATCGCCCGAGTTTTTGGGAATTCACCGTGATGTAAATGATTGTAAATGATATAAATATTTCCATATATGAAGTCACTTACAATTGCATGATCCAGGTGTTCCATAAAACCTGGATGGACACGCGCAAAACACAAATATCCAGCATCCATCTGCATCCCAACTCCTGCATCCCTTGGCAGAGGGATGCTGTGGGATCAGTCCCCGAATGAGCCTCTCCGTGCCTCCACAATTTGGGGATTTATCCGAGCAGCCTGACCTTCCCCAGGGACTGATAACTCAACTTCCTCCCCTTCAGCACCTCAGTTAAATGTTGGGAAAGCCCTGCTTGGCCATCAGGATGAAAAATCCAGGCTTGGAAATCGTTGTTTATTAAATATTTCCTGTGCACTCTTGAAAAAGCTGGATTTTTAAATGTAGCTGGTTTGGGAGCTCAGCAGCTGGGGAAGGAGCCGTGAACATCTCCTGATCACAGCCAAGACGCCTGGAAAAATGTTTCCACAGTGACACTAAAATCTTAATAACCTGTCAAAGGCGCTGCTCAGGAGAGGTTTGGGATGAAAAATTGCTCCAAGATTTCCAGCTGAACAATGCCGGGTTCATTGTACATCCATCAAAACCCAAAGGGAAAGTTAATTTACCTCAAGTCTTGCTGCTGAGCAAAGCCAGGGCCTACTTTTTAATTTTCCAGGAGAAAATTGGGTGTTTCAGCCATGGCTTTCCGAGAGCCCACGTTTGTGAGGAGAAAAATCCCAGTGGGGAAAGACTGGGAGTGATCAAATACTTGGAGGTGCTGTTAAATCTCAAATAATTGTTACCTCAACACAAAAACTGGGAAAAAAATTAAAAAAACTATAACAGGGCCCCGAAGTGCCTAATTAACCTGACAGATTAATTACACCCTCAGGGCGATTTGGACAATAGGATCAGGAAAATCTGGACTGCTTTTGGACAATCTGATCAGGAGAAATTGAAGTCTCCTGGTGTTCAGGAGAGCCTGGGCACCCAAATTGTTCCATTTTTGGCGGCCTTCAAACAACCAGTCAAATACGAGCTGATCCCAAGGGATTTTCTCCCAAAATATGAAATCCATGCCTTTTCCTCCCACAGAGGCTCTCCCAAACTTTGCGTTTTCCCCATCGCTGCAGGTTGCTGTCGGTCACAGAAATAGTTTTGGGGGTTTTTTTAGGTTTGTTCAAAACAGGGCCCCGTGGAAGGAAAGGCGAATTTGAGTTCTGCCTTCCACCCACCCATCACCCCTTGAGGAGCAGAGCCTCACACAGGCAGGACAATGGTTTTTCCTGCTTTAAGGGCCTGAGGGTTATCCAGGATTTTCTGGGAGAGCCACATCAACACAAGGAATGTGGGGACACCCTTCAAGGGGTTTCTCGGAGCCGTTATGCATTTAAATTGTCCCATTAGGGGGGCCACGCTCCCCTGGCTGCCAATAAAGATCGGTGTTGGGAGAGCTATGGAGGCTCTCCCAGGAATTATTCCTGCTCTTTCCCAGTTTAATGGGTTGCTTGTTTTAGGAAAACGATGAATTTCTCCTAATGAGGCAGCCTGAAGTTCAACCTTTGTGGGCGGGTATTTATTTGCTGTGATTGCTGGGTGATGTTCTTATCTCTTATCACAGATTCACTCAGTAAATGAGTTCATAAACACCTGACCAGGCCCTGCATGGATCCAGATCCCTGGATTCCTTTTCAATTCCTTGATTCCCTGCTCCTTGCCAGCCGACAGGAATCCCAAAGAGACAGTCAAAAACCAGAGGTGGGGACACAACAATTTCCTGCAGTGGCTTTTGTCCATAATTAATCATAAAAGCTAAAATACAATTGTTAATTACTGCCTGTAACACTCAGCTCTGCTTCACTTCTAAAGGATGGGGAGAATTTAGGTTGGAATATTAAAAATATCCTTAAAAATAGGAAATGTCTCTCCAAAACTCCACTGCCGTGGCACTGGGTGCCCAGAGAAGCCGTGGCTGCCTCTGGATTCCTGGGAGTGTCCAAGGCCAGGCTGGAGCCACCTGGGATAGTGGAATCTCCCCAGTGATTCCTTTTATCCCGGTTTTCAGGGAAAGTTTGAAGTCTTTTAATCACTCAGAGCATGTGAGGGACTTGGTGCTGTACCAGCCAGCAAGACTTTTATAATGTTTGATAAAATAAATGAGAGGATTCCCACCCTGAGGGAGCGGATTCCAAGGGAACCTGCCCCCAGTCCGTGAGCCTCTGGGGACCCAGCAATTTAGGGAATGCTCGTTGCTGTGCTTCCAGACAATTCCCTGGCTGTAATCCCGTTTCCAAGCTGGTTTTCCCTCCTGCCTGGCAGCAGGAGCTCTCAGACAAGGAATTTGTGAAGCTTGGGTCACTTCATGCTTGGGACAGCTTTGCTTAAAGGTGATCCTGAAGTTTAGGGAGCTTCCCAGGAGGTTTATTCCAGATTCAGGGTATTTTTGGAGAGCTGCTGGTTGGAGAAGTGGAAGGAAAACAGTTTTTCCTAAGGAAAATGGAAGGCGCCTGTGGTACCTGAGCAATTCCTGGGGCTGGTTTGCTTCCTACCACTGGGAAGATCCCCGCTGGGGTGGATTCCAAGCCTTCCCTTCACTCCAGGGCTCAGCTACATCATTCCCATCCCACTCTTGTCCATAAAACCACACCACAGCCAGGGAAGAGTGCTCCCAAATCCATGAATAAATCCCTAATTTTGCTGTGTCACTGCTGCCGAGCGATGCCACCTTCAGAACGCAAATTAACTCACGGCATTAACGCTGACTCTGCTGAGCTCACCTGAGTCCCCCCATCCCAAATGCACCCCTTTGCCAGATCCCAAAAACAGGTTGTTGTCCCAGCCGGAATCTGCATTTCCAGGAGGGATTTCTTTTGTCTCCCGGTGCTGATTTGATTGTCCTCTCTGATAATCTCTTCATTAGCCTCCCATCAGCTCTAATCACTTGTTTCCTCCTGATCAGGGAGCCTGAGAAACAAATACGGGATGGGGTGGGGAATAAATGGGGAGCAGGAGGTTGGGAATATCCCAGGTTCATTCCAGAGGCACCAGGAAAGGCACAGCCCTGCGGCTCCACGAATAACTTAACGGATGAGGGCTGATTTCAGCCACCTCATGGATATAACTGGATACAAAATCCCAATTTTAGTGGAAAACAGGGATTGAGACATGTCCTTGTTATAAATAAGAGAAGGAATTCGTCCTCAAATATGTAATATATTAAAATATGTTAAATTAAGTTATGACCAGTTTAAAAAGAGACAACCAGAGCCATGCCCAGAGGAAAACATAACCTCGGCCGGGAACAGATTTACATCCCAAAAACAGAGCCACAAAAGGCTGATGGCTCATCAGGACTGGCTCCCGAAATCCGAATCTTCAAGGAGGACTTCCCGGCAGAGCTGATCTCCCATCTCCGAAAATCTCCTCCCTGCTCAGGCGTTAACGACCGGATCGAGAACCGAGATACGGAACATCACCAACCATCAGATAACGTCCTCTGGTGATGGGAGATTAATCAAGAGCAGGATGCGCTTTGTCCACCTCAGTTTCATGAATGGCAAGCTCCATGAATATGCTGAGTGGCAAAAATAATACCCAGGATCCGGACTCTCTGGAAAAACTGTATATAAGCAGGCTGCGGGAAGCAGCTGGCGTGAACAGNTGCGTGTACGAACTCTCGGACACGAAATAAATTTATACTTGTTAATTCTCGAATTGGGCAGAGTTATTTACTTCAGTCCTGAAA
Source organism: Struthidea cinerea (assembly GCA_013397865.1). NCBI lineage: Eukaryota > Metazoa > Chordata > Aves > Passeriformes > Corcoracidae > Struthidea > Struthidea cinerea. The sequence continues at coordinate 125,514 of VZTI01004945.1, read as the reverse complement.
CGTTGGAACTGCAGGAGAGGGATTGCTGGGCTCTCCACGTTCCCTCTCTTCCTGTGCCCCAAATCCCCTCCAGAACAGGGAGAGCCTGGAGCTCTTCCTCACCCATCATTCCAGGGTATTCCAGACCCAGCAGCCTGGAGCAGGGGGTTGGGAACGCCCAGTGCTCATTCCAGAGGCACCAGGAACGGCACATCCCTGCGGCTCCAGGAATAACCTAACGAATGGATATAAACAGAGCTCAAATCCCACTTTTAATGTAAAATAGGGGTTGGGACGTGTCCTAAAACGCTGGAATTGCACGAGAGGGATTGCTGGGCTCGCCACGTTCCCTCTCCTCCTGCCTGAGCCCCTCGTCCCCACCCTTCCCTCCCTCCCTCTCTCCCCGGAACATTAGGAAAGTAAAGAAAGCTGAATAAATGAAAAGCCCTGTGAATTATTTATCCCTCCGGAGCGGCTCTTCCCAGCTTTTCCAGAGTCCTCCCTCCCCCTCTGCAGCTCAGCTCTGCTTTAGGTTTATTTTAAATTAGCCAAGGTTTCCTTCCATTTTAATCCCCCCCTGCTAATCAATAATTGATGGCCTCACTGGCTCTGGAATCTGTTTTTTTCCAAGCAGGGATTCAGGGATTCAGGGACAGGGAACGAGGCTGATCCTGCCCCTGCTCAGGATCCACCAGGTGGAAAATAACTTCCGTTTTCAACCTGATGTTGTATTTTTCAAACATTTTGGTGCATTTTGTCACCTTTTTGATGTATTTTTTTTCACCTTTTTGATGTATTTTTCCATTTTTTGGATGTATTTTTCCATCTTTTTGGTGTATTTTTTCCACTTTCTGGTGTATTTTTTCCCGTCACTCTGCTCCTCCATGGACCTTTCCCAGTCCTTTTTCCTCTCTGCTCAATTTCTTCCCATTAATCTTTTTTTTTTTTTTTTTT
>VZTI01004945.1:109948-120645 GCA_013397865.1 Struthidea cinerea | reverse complement strand
TGATGATGATAATAATAATAATAATAATAATAAAAAAAATAATAATTAATATCTTGGTTCGTTCTCCACACCCCCGAATGCATCCCAGGCTCCAGTCTGAGCTCAGCAGCCCAAAATGTCCATGGATTTTATTCCTCTGCAGGAGCGACAGCTCCACCAGCAAATCTTGGATCCTTGGGAGGGATCCTAATGGTTCCTAAGTCATTATTTTTCACCTCAGTTGGATTTATTTGATGAATTTTCCCTGTTGGTTTCTCAAAGAGGGCAGGGGCAAATTCCTTGGAGTGACCTGCCGGGCGTTTGTGGGGCTGGGGATTTATAGGGAGTGATTCCAGGAGGGGTTTTAAGCTGGGGGTGTGAGACCCTGCAAGCAGAGCTGTGGATGACACGGGAATTCGGGATGCCGGGCAGGGATTGTGACTCAGCATCCTCAGCCCAGGGACGGATGTGCTGGGAGGAGGGAGAGGCGAGCAGGAGGTGGCGTCCAGGAATTCCGGGATCCGCTGGGATGCGCAGCCCCCTGCAGCACCCCCGGATCCAGGATCCTTCCCTGGGTCTCTTGGGATGATCCCTGGTTCCAGGGGCTGCTGTTTCCCACCCCGGGGAGGGAGGGAAGGAGCTGCTCCATGGATGTGCTGCCCCTCACGGACACGATCCACCGCAGGGATGGGAACTTCCCCAGGCACAGAGCCTGGGAAAGGGGTGTCCATCCAAGGACCCCCCAGCCCTCTGGATCTGTTTGGGATCTGTTTCTCACACGTTTGAACAACGTGTGTTCGGCTCGTTTCCCTGAAATTCCCTGGATTTCAGACTCATCCTGGCTCGATTTAAAACTCTGTTTGGGCTGGGTTTTGTGGAGGGTTGGACACGGTGGATGGGGAGGGATTCGGGATTCAGGATTTGGTTTGGGGGCAGAGCAAAGGTTAAACTCCAGCACCCCTCTCAGGGAAAAGGCAACACCTTGGATATTCCCAGACCTGCTGGCTCCAGGGAAAAGCAGCTTTGGGATTTCAGGAGTGTCGCAGGTCTGGGAGGTGTCTGGGAATCTGTTGTCACCACTGGGGTGGCCAGAGGGCTCTGTCCTCCATCCCTGATCCAGGGATGCTTTCCAGGCATTCCCTTCTCCCTCCCTGGGAGTTATTTTGGGCCCTCTCCTTTCTCCCAGCACTAACATCCTCAATTTTCCCTCATTCCCATAATTAATACCGAATCCTCCGGTGTTAATTGGAGCCTGGCATGGCCGTGCCAGACCCGCTAAGAGGATTATCCACCTTCTGTCTCCCTGGCTTCCCCTTCCAGGGGAAAATCCGGCAGCACGAGGCCATTCCCAAAGCCCTGGATGCACTATGAGCTGCAGATCGTGGAGTCATGGGAAGAATCATGGAATGGCTGGGGTTGGAAGTGACTTTATATCTGATATAATTTATACATATATAATAAATCTGTGTTGGTCTGGGGAGTCGGCCTTGGGTTTTTCCTTCCATATGAAGTGGGATCATTGCATGATCCCACAGGTTTTATAAACCTGGTCTATAAAACCAGGTTTTGTTCCCTGGAAAGCTGCTCCCGGGCCTAATCCCTGCTGGCAGGAATTGCTAACCACGCAAAAAGGAACACCCCGTGCTCCACCAGGCCTGCAGCAAAGTTATTCCGTGGGCAGGGTCTCCCCGGTTGGGATTTTGGGGCTGGAAAAGCCCAAACCGGAGCTGTTTGCGTGAGGCACTGAGCTGAAAAGAGCAGAGAGGGAGGGAACAGAGCGAGACAAAGGCTGAGCAGTTGCTTCCAGCCGAAAATGTAGATTTATGCAGAAAACAAACATCAAGAGCTGCATCTGTTGCAGGCTTAGTACAATTCCTCATCAGGGAGCAGAGCTCCTTCCTCGCTGCTCCATTTGCTGCAGCCACAGATTTTATTTTCCCTGGATTTGCGTGTCATGAAGGAGTTTGGGTTTTTTTTGAAGTTGCATTTCTTTCTTGGAATATAAATGAGTATAAAAATACTTCCCTGGGCCGGGTGACCACGCTCCTAAACCTCCATCCATCAGCTCCTCGATGTGTTTGGGAAAACCAAGCAGGGGAAAGCCAGGAAAGAGCCTTTGGATAATGCAGAGGTGTTTGGGGGATAGCAGGGATGGCTTTCCTGGCCCTTCCCTGTGCGCGGTCTGCATCCCAAGGGATGGGGGAGGGAAGCTTTCCCGCAGCAATTCCCCCCTCCCTGTGGCTGTTCCACACTCGTCTGTTTTGGAGAGCGAATCTGGAGCGCCTGAGAGGGATCTGTGCCCGTGCAGCTGCACTTCTGCACCCTCTGCTGCTCCTGGGGCTCCTGCGCTGCTTCTTCGGCTTCTCAGGGAGCAAATCCTGGGAGGAGCAGCTGGGAAAGGGGCTCAGCCTGGAGCAAAGGAGGCTCAGGGGGGACCTTGTGGCTCTGCACAACTCCCTGACAGGAGGGGGCAGCCGGGGGGGTCGGGCTCTGCTGCCAGGGAACAGGGACAGGAGGAGAGGGAACGGCCTCAGGCTGGGCCAGGGGAAGTTTAGGTTGGATATTGGGAAAATTCCTTCCTGGAAAGGGCGGCCAGGCCTTGGCAGGGGCTGCCCAGGGAGGTTTGCAGTCCCCATCCCTGGAGGTGTCCAGGGAAGGGCTGGAGGTGGCACTCAGTGCTCTGGGCTGGGGACAAGGTGGGGATGGGTCGCAGGCTGGACTCGATGATCTTGGAGATCTTTTCCAGCCTCAGTGATCCTGGAATTCCATGACTTTGGGGCTGTTCTGTGGGTGCAACACCGCAAGCCAGATTTGGGGGACAACTGAGGGGAGACGCTCGGGGAGGCCACCAGGAATGGGCCAGGGGTCCCAGTGATGCCTTCCCAAAAGCAGCCCTCGGAATCCCGGAATCAGGAAGGAAAAGGAATCCCGGAATCAGTAAGGAAAGGGATCCCAGAACCACCAGGGCTGGAAAAGCCCTCCCAGCCCATCCAATCCAACCTTTTCACGGCGCGAAGCAGGCGGGGAGCCCGGGAACGGCACAGCCGGAGCCGGGGAACGCTGTGGGCACCCCGGGCCCGTCCCACAGGCGCGGCTCCGCCTCCGGCAGGGGAGTGAGGGGGAAAGGGCAGCGCGGGGAGTCTGGGCCTGGCCCTGAGGTTCAGAGCGAAAAACAAAAGTTAAACTCGGAACAGTCTGCTCTGAGCCCGGTTATTGAGCCGTGCTGGTCAGACGGCTCCTGGGAAGGGCTGGACGGAGGATCCCAGAAGTCACCCGGGAGAAGCAAAGCCTGGTGCAGGCCTGAGGCGCATCCCGGTGGGAACGGGATCCCGAAGGCACAGCAGCAGCGGAGGAGAGCTGTCCGTGACGGGAGCCGGGAATCAGCCACGGCTGTTGGCTCAGAATTCGCCGGTAACGGAGCGGATCGCTGGGATTTGATCCCACCCTTTGGAGGGCGCCTGCAGGAATTTCTTTTCCAGCCGGAATTGCACCTTCCCCTCTCCTGGCTCGCTCCGTGTCCCCGGCTTTGGCTGCTTTAGGCTGGGATTAATCATCTGTAACCTGACTCAGCCCCTGAGCCGAGCTCAGGCGGCGCTGCCAGGGAGGGGAATCTTGGGGAACATGAGATTGCGGGTTAGGGAAGGAGTATCCAAACTTTATTTTTCCAAACCATTTTCTGTGCCTCTCCTTTGATTTGGACTAAAAATGATCGGCTGTAAAGTATCTGCGGTCCCAGAAAATTTACAATGCTCAGCCCTAAGTCAGGCAGTGAGCTGGATCATCCAGGAGGCAACAAAACCTTGGGAGAAATCCCGGAGTGTTGATTTTCGCTCCGAACATTCCCGGCTGCAGCTCAGGCAGGTGGGATGAATCCTCCCGGATTCCGCCGGAGCTGAGCACGCTCCTCCCCGCTTCTGTTGGACTTCAGCCCCTCCCGGAGATAACCAGAGCCCCCCGAGGTGATTAACACACTCCTTAATTAACCTGAAACTTCCTCGAGGGGCTGGTTCCTCTCTGCCCAAACTATCCGGAGGAATTTTCGGGGAGAAACGCTGCGAAAGCTTCTCTGCAGACGCCGGAATTCGGGAGTTGATGCACTGGGAGGAAGTAACATAAATATCGAGATTCAGCCGCGCTCCATGGATTCCTGCATTTGAAATATTCCAGCTATTTCCCTGCTCGCATTCCTTACCCACGTGCCTTCCTAAGCACTTTATTAAAGGGCTTTTTTTTCCCCCCTGGCCTTGATGATTACACGGAATTCCAGAGGCTGCTGGACAGATAAAGAGATTCCTTTTGTTTATTCCAAGGATTTTACTGCCCCTCCTGTGCTTCCAGAGTGGGACAGGCACAGGGAAAGCAGCTCCATCCCTGGAATGGTTCCAGGCCGGGTTGGAAGGGGCTGGGAGCGATGTGGGGTGGGGGGGAAGGTGTCCCTGCCCAGGGGGTTGGAACTGGATGAACTTTAATGTCCCTTCCAACCCAAACAATTCCATGGTTCTGTGATTCATCCCGCAGCAAATAATTTAGAGGAAGACCAGTCTGGGCAGGAGCAGCTCTTTCATCCTCCAGTTTTCACAAAGGAAAGGAGACAACGGGGGCTTTCCGGGTGTTTTAGGACATGGGGGAACTTCTGGGAGTGAGGGAAGCCCTGGCGGAGGTGGAGCCATCCCAGCAAACATCAAATCCCAGTCTGGAGAACTGGGAGCTGCCAGAGCCCAAAATGCTGAGCGTGGCCTAAGAGGGATTAATTTTGGGATGCTGCCCTTGTCCCCCTGCTGCACCTGTGTCCTCCTGTGCCACCAGGGGAGCTTTGGTGGCAGCGCCATCGCTCAGAGTCCTGCTGGGATTTCCCTCCCCCTCCTCCCCCCTCTAAAGTAAGCAAAGGATTAATTTGCTAAATTTAATTGGCTAAATTTAAAGAGTTAAAGCTGCAAATCCAAGCGGTACAAGAACAATGCCCACAAGGGTTTTGAATGCTGTGCCATGGCAGCCCTGGGCCCTCCAGCTCCCCAAGGGAGGATGCAGCATTCCAGAGGGGGATGCAGCTGGATGGATCCTGTCCCTGCACCCCAGAGAGCTGCAGGTGAGTCCCCACTGTGTCTATTTTTAAGTGAAATGGCCTTTTTTGTGCATTTTGGGGGTGGTGTTTGGTTTGTTGCTGGAGTCTCAGGGATGCAGGGCTGGGAAGCCTGGAGCGATGCAGCATCCCAGTGCTCCTAATCCCAAAGGCAGGGATTGGGATAATCAGAGTGCCCAGGGACTGCAGGATGTTATTGGGATTTTTAAGGAGGAGACACCTTTTCTGTATGAATAAGCTGTAGAATATTTCACTCTGCTGGAATATTTATCCCAGAATCATCAAATCTGAGAATGGTTTGGGTTGGAAGGGACCTCAAAGAACATCCCATCCCACCCCCTGCCATGGCAGGGACACCTTCCACTGTCCCAGGCTGCTCCAAGCCCCAATGTCCAGCCTGGCCTTGGACACTGCCAGGGATCCAGGGGCAGCCACAGCTGCTCTGGGCACCCTGTGCCAGGGCCTGCCCACATTCCCAGGGAGGGATCTATTCCCAATATTTATATTTATCACAGTTGTCGCTCCTGTGTGCGTGGCACATTCCTGTTCCCAGCGCCATTCCAGCTGCAATGGGACCTTTTTTCCCTCCCCTGCAGAAATCATTTGAGAGGCACCAATCTGCCAGCTCAGTGAATCTGGGGCTCAGCATCAGCTGGGAAAACAGGGAAAGCAGCAGCAGCTGCAGGGAATGCTCTGATCCACAGGTCACCGATCCATCCTCCTGCACTCATCCCTGGGAGCTGCTGGTGGGACCTCGGGGCTCGTCCGGCTTCTGCCACGGGCTGCAAGGTGTGGGAGGCTGGCCTGGCCTGGGAAGGCAGCAGGAATGTGTTAAATCCCTCCAGGAGAGCCTGGAAAGTGGGAGCAGCATTCCCAGCAGGAGCTGGGGCTGGGCTGGATGAGGGGAAGGAAACAGTCAGAGATGTCAAGCCTGTGTTGTTCCAAATATAATTTCCCTGAAAACGCAAATTCCCGAGTCCCTGTTTGCTTTCCTGATCCTGGAATGTGTCTGTCACCATGGCACCTGCAGGACAGATCCAGGCTTTTCCCCACAGCCAGAAGAAGCAGTTTATTTTTTTCCTTGGAAAAGGTGGGATGCCCGTTCTGAGCTGTGGGGAGAACTGGGAGTGGGAATGGGATGGTGCTGCCAAGGGATGGAGGCAGCCGTGGGCTCTTCCCCCTCCTCCTCCTCCTCATTCCCAAGGCTGATCCACAGGATGCTGCATCCTGGGACAGGGAATATTTCAGAGATGTGAGAGAATCCAGGGAATCTTCTGGCTCTGGAGGCTACGGAAGAAGAAACCACAGCTCTTGCACTTGGCTTGTGCTCCCTGAAAGGCTGGGGATGGATTATTTGGGATGAAGGATCCGCATCCCTCCGTGGGATGTGTGGCAGACAACTTTTATAGGAGAGGAGAAATGGGGAAAAAAAAAAACCAATTCCTGAATAAAAATGCCCAGAGGGTGTGGAGAGAGTCCGGTATAGAGGGAATCTGGTGTAGAGGGAATCTGATTTTTGGAGGTCTGAGCTCATTTTTTGGGTGTTTGGGTCCAGTGCAGATTCCAGATGAACTCTCACAGCCTCTTTCCTGCCCACAGGATGAAAAAAACCCAGGAATACTCTCAGAGGGGTTGCAGCAGGAAAAGGAAATGTGCCCTGACCTCAGTGCAGTCCTTTTCCTGTCAGGAAAGGGAAATTCTTTGTGCTCAGAGGAAACTTCCCTTTCCTGCTTTATCCCAGGGATATCTTTATCCCAGCACCATTTCCCTGGCAAATCCCACCTGGGTACGGACAATGCTCAGCTCTGGGTGGAAATCAGTTCAAGAAAAAACCCCCAAAGCGCAGTTTTTAAGGTAAAAACACCATTTGGGAGCTCTGGTTGGATGTGAGGGTGAAATGTTCCCGTGTTTAGGGATTTATGGTGTTCTAAGGGTGGTTGTGGCTTCCCTGCTCTCCTCCTTCTCTGACCCAAAAACTCCTGCGATTTAGCAGCACATGAAACCCATTTTAGAATGGGGTTGCAGCAGTGCCAAAATAGAAAAATCAAATCAATTTAGTGGCTCATGGTGATCAGCAAACTGCCTTTAAAGCAGCGCCGGGAAAAGAATGAGAATCTGATGTTTGGGATGGATTCCTGCCTCAGAATCAACCCCACAAGGTCTGTATGAAACCTCCTTTGCACTGAATAAAAGAGCTGTTGAAGCAGATTCTTCCATCTGTGAGGGTTTGTGTTCACACCCTTGAAAATTCCTACAAATCCCGAGTTTTCCGTGGCGGCGGAGAAGGGACCTGTTTGATGTGGGCTTGTGAAAGAGATAAATGGGATTTGTGTTTGGAATAGCAAGAGCTGGGTCCTTCCTGTGCAGGGTCGAGCAATCTGTTCCCCAGGTATAATTAGAAGTGGGGAGGGTTTACTACGAAGTTAAAAGGGATTGGATCTGTCTGCAGTGGGGGGGAAAAAAAAGGGAAACTTGGAAAAATCATATGTATGATGTGGTAAACCTCGTGGGAAAACAAATTTGTTTGGGGACAGGGCAGCAGGGAGGGATTTTCAGGGGCTGGCAGCGTAAAGCATTAATTGAATGAAGGCTGAAACAGCTTTATCCCACTAAAACTGGAAAATTTGGAACGGGAAGTGCCTGCCACTCGTTTCACACCATTCCAGGTGCCCACACTGGGAAGTTCAGGGAGAGGAAAGCGCTCTTCCACAAAATGTTATCAGTGCGCTCGCGGGGTTGAAGGAAAGAAACTTCCCTGATGAAGATCCTGTAAATGCAACTTCCCACAGCCTGTGGCTCCCAGACTGGGAGCAGCAAGGCAGCTCCTCCTTTGCTCAGCAGGAAATCCCTTCTGGGGCTGGTGGTGACATCAAACCAGCCCCAAATAGAGACTGACACCCCACAAAGTGCGTCCAATGCCACCCCCTCCTAACCTCGTGGTGGAACCTTTTCCCGATGGAATTCATCCTCCAGGATTTTGCTCCTTCCTGCCATTTGCTGGGATTATTTTTAAAACTGCACTTTGCAGTTCCTGATTTTATGGAGTTTCAACCACCAGGCAGCCTGGGAGGGAAGCAGGGATCAGCTGGGAAGAGAGAGGGAGGGATGCAGCTGCTCCTGGGGGTCAGGAGAGTAAATTGGGATAATCTGGACTGAGCACCTGGAGGAGACACCTCAGGGGAAAGGTTAATCCCAAATAAGCCGTGTGATATTCCCTGTGGATCCCAACCCCTTTATCCCTCTGGAGCCATGCCTGGGGGTCAGAGTCTCCTACAGAAAAGCTGGAGAGGGATTTTTAACCAGGGCACATAGTGCTGGAGCAAGGGTAACGGCTTCCCACTGCCAGAGGGATGTTGGGAAGGAATTCCCAGAGCAGCTGTGGCTGCCCCCGGATCCCTGGCAGTGCCCAAGGCCAGGCTGGACATTGGGGCTTGGAGCAGCCTGGGACAGTTGAAGGTGTCCATGCCCGTGGCGGGAGTGGCACTGGGTGAGCTTTGGGATCCCTTCCAGCAGAAACCTTTCCATGACTCTGTGATTCCCACCCCACAGGGAGAAGAGGGGATTCTCCAGGATACTAAAACTTTTCAGCCCCAGTCCGTGCCCTGTTCCCGGCGATTTTCCCTTCTGATGGTGGTGGGTTTTGGCACTGGGTTCCCAGGACTGCCAGGATGCCCCTCCCTGCCCAGGACGGGAATGTGGGGTCAGACCGGGCACAGGAGCCGCCTCCTCCCCTCTCCCCGGCCAGGTCTCCTCGGGATGAGCTGCACAGATGAGTTCAGACGTCCCAGGAGTTACCCGGCTGCGGGTGTTTCCCTCCTCCCTCTCGTCCCTCTGGAATTGCTGACAAAGCCAGGCTGGGCTGTGGGGAGCCACGAAGGGGTGATCCCCCCCGAGCTGTGCCCGCTGCCTGGGCGTCTGTGCCATGCCCACCTTGGCCCTGGGCATCGCCTCCTCACCCTACACAACAACAGGACATTTTTAACCCCCCCGTGCTGCTTTTGGGGCAGAGTTAATTCCCTCCCAGTGGCTGGGACAGGCTGGAATTACGTTTTGGGTTTGTGCTGGAAACAGAGCTGGATAACACAGGGATGTTTTGATTCTCTCTGGGCAACCCCAAGGATGTTCCTCACACAAAATCCTGCCACAAAATCAGCTCCTAGCCCAATGCAGTGTTTCAATTTCATTCTAATTAAGAGCTGCTGGTTCTCCCCCTGCCCCTGAGCTCTCCCCCTCCATATCCAGAGGGCTGGGATTGCAGGGATCAGAGGGCAGCTGGGTGCTGCCACATCTCCCAAACCCTGTGTGGAAGCTCCTGATCCCTGTGATTGATGCTCCGCATTTCAGCCACACCACCTTAAAAGGTCTCCTTGCCGTGGAGTTGGGAATGGGAACATTTGCGTGTTAAACTTGGCTCCAGTGACCCAGAATACCGAAACTAGATTGGTTTTTTTTAGCGGCGTTATTTATAGGCGACTCTTAACGAGTTACTTTAAATTACTTTTAAAGACGGAAAGAAAGGGAAGCGGGGATTTGTATCGGGTACCCTGTGGTCCCTGGGGGCGTGGGAGAGAGGATGTGACTCGCTGTGACTCCCTGCAGTCACCCACAGCCCCACGCAAAGACGATGCCACCCCCTCGCCAAAACCAGTCATAAAATCATGGAATGGTTTGGGATGGAAGGGACCTTAAATCCCATCCAGTGCCACCCCTGCCATGGCAGGGATACCTTCCACTGTCCCAGGCTGCTCCAAGCCCCGTCCAACCTGGCCTTGGGCACTGCCAGGGATCCAGGGGCAGCCACAGCTGCCCTGGGATCCCTGTGCCAGGGCCTGCCCACCCTCACAGGGAACAATTCCTTCCCAATATCCCATCCATCCCTGCCCTCTGGCACTGGGAAGCCATTCCCTGTGTCCTGTCCCTCCATCCCTTGTCCCCAGTCCCTCTCCAGCTCTCCTGGAGCTCCTTTAGGCCCTGGAAGGGGCTCTGAGCTCTCCCTGGATCCTTCTCTTCTCCAGGTGAACATTCCCAGCTCTCCCAGCCTGGCTCCAGAGGGGCTCCAGCCCTGGGAGCAGCTCCGGGGCCTCCTCTGGACTCACTCCAACAGCTCCACGCCCTCCTGGTGTTGGATCCCAGGGCAGGAGCCAGCTCTGAGTGGGTGAAAGGGGCAGAATCCCCCCTCCCCTGCTGCCCACGCTGTGGGATCAGCCCAGCACAGGGGGATTTTGGGGCTGTCAGTGCCTGTGACCAGGTCAGACTGAGCTCCTCTTCCACCAACACCCCCAAATCCTTTTCCTCGGAGCTGCTTTGGATCCATTCTCTAAGCAGCCTGTATTTATGCTTGGGATCGCTTGGGATTGTCCCGACCCAACAACTGTGGAAATAAAGAATAACCATTTTTTATATAACAAAAAAAAAAATAGTTACAATAGCTACAACAACATAATCAGCTAATATCATAGTTATAATTAAACAAACAAACAAACAAACAAACAACCAAGAATAATTTTTAAAAAATACCAAGAATATGGGATTTTGTGCCCGTCGGAGCGGTGTTTTCTCGCAGCCAGCCGGCGTTTCCCGCAGCTCCCGAGCGGCGGAGCCGGAGCCCGGCCCCGCTCCGCCCCCGCCCGCTCCGCCC
>VZTI01004945.1:90416-109493 GCA_013397865.1 Struthidea cinerea | reverse complement strand
CCATGGACTGGGCAGCCCTGGAGCGGCACCTGGCCGGGCTGCAGTGCCGGGAGCAGGAGCGCAACCCGCGGGCCAGCCCCGCCTCGGTGAGTGGGGAAGGCGGGGGGCGGCTGGGGGGGCACGGATGGAGGGTGGAGCGGGGGATTGGTTTGGGCCGCTGGGATCCCACCTGGAGGGATGCTGCCAGGGCTGGCGGCTCCAGCAGGAGGATGTGGAGGTGCTGGAGAGAGGCCAGAGGAGGCCACGGAGATGCTCCGAGGGCTGGAGCTCCTCTGCTCTGGGAGAGCTGGGGGTGTTCACTTGGAGAAGGCAATGATCCAGGGAGAGCTCAGAGCCCCTCCAGGGCCTAAAGGGGCTCCAGGAGAGCTGCAGAGGGACTTGGGACAAGGGATGGAGGGACAGGACACAGGGAATGGCTTCCCAGTGCCAGAGGGCAGGGATGGATGGGATCTTGGGAAGGAATTGTTCCCTGTGAGGGTGGGCAGGCCCTGGCACAGGGTGCCCAGAGCAGCTGTGGCTGCCCCTGGATCCCTGGCAGTGCCCAAGGCCAGGCTGGACAGGGCTTGGCGCAGCCTGGGACAGTGGAAGGTGTCCCTGCCATGGCACGGATGGGACGAGCTTTAAGGTCCCTTCCACCCCAAACCATTCCATGATTCTCAACTTTCCCGGAGCACCCTCGGGCACTGGTGGGGCTGGTTCCCTGCTGCTCCAGGGATGTGGCAGGGGCTGGTGCCTGTTCCCGGCAGGAGCGGGGTGCCACCACCAGGCTGTGTCAGAGCCGGCTCCCCTTGGCGAGGCCAAGGAATATCAGCTTTTCCCAGGCTGGGAGCGGTGCCAGGCTGGCGCTGTGCTGCCCTTTCGTGAGGGAAAGAACCTCTCCCGAGGACCCGGTGTCAGTCAGAATGAACCCCCCAGCGCTGTTTTGCAGAAACCCCGGGAAACTGTGGCGTGATCCCATTATTTCGGGCGGTTTGGGAATTGCACAGAACTTCTGAGCCGCAGTGATGTGAGAGGAACAAGCACTGCAGACACGCCGGTGACACGGCAGGGCTGAGGCTCTTCCATAATGTATGAATTCCAAAGGAATCCACCAAATCTCTCCTGGAAGCTCTGCAGGAGCCTTTGGAAGGCTGATAAACGCTGTGTGCCTCACCAGCCCTACCCCGTGGCCTGGCCTCTGGCGCACAGGATTTTTTTCCATGATTTTTTTTTGTTATTTAAAAGGCATTCCATGCCCTAACTTCCTGTGAAGTCACCTCGCTCAGGGAGGTGGGGATTTCCCCCTGAATCCTTGAATTACAACTAATTGGTGACAAATCTGGGTGGGTGCTGGGCAGGATGAGTAAGCTGAGGGATGAGTGGAACTGCTGCCATGCAGGGATGCTTTTTTCCAAAGCCTGAACGCTGGAGCCTCGGTGCCTTGAGGAACTGACAGGTAACAGCTTTAATTACAGTCATTTGTGCAGGAACTCAGCCTGAAAAAAAGGAAAAAAAAACCACCCTCACCTCATTTTTGTGGTTTGGGAGCTGACTTCCCCAGCATTATCTGCTCAGCTCTGCTGGCACTGCTGGAAACTCTTTGCCTCCAGGCATGAGCTTAACCAGGTGAGCTGTCAGGGAAGGAATTCTACCCCTGTCAGGATTTCCCTCCTCCGTGCTCCCATTCCCTCCTGCAAGCACAGAGGCTCTGGAATTCGGGCTGCCTCATGCCCCGACTTGTCCTGTGGAGAGTCTTGTGCCGTGCAGATCCCAGGCTGGAATGAGCCTGGGTGGGCACTCCAGTGTGGGCATGGATGAGCCAGGACATGGAGAGCATCTCCCACGGGTGGGACTGAGCTCCAGGTCTCTTCGCTCCCCGCAGCTGGAGTTTTCCCCTCTGCAGATGTGACTTTTCCAGTGTTTGCGGCCCTGGAGAGACTTTCCTCAACTCCCCAGCTGTCCTGGAGGCACCTTTGCTCCAGGATTCCCCTTCCCCTGGCTCCCAGGGAGGAGGAGGAGGTGTTCCAGCTCTGCTCCTTCCACTTCCCACCTGGATCTAAGGGAAAGGGCTGCTGGCAGCGGCCCAGCCCCTGCTGGGAAGGGACATTTCCCCTCCTGGCTGGCTGGGAAGGGGGGTTTGATGTCCCCATGTCACCTCCTGTCCCTCCCTGGCCGTGTCTGTGGCACCCAGCGTGCCTCACGAGCTGCGTGGACCCAAAACCTTCAAGGCTGAACCAGACTGAAGTGAAAATCCCTCTTTTGATCTTTGTTTTCCCTGCCCTTGACGTTCCCCTGCGGTTCAGTGTTTAGAACAAACCCCTGCCTTGCCCTGCTGGGAGCCCAAGTGTTTGTAAACATGGGAATCGTGGAGAGAAGGCAGCCAGGAAGCAAATACAGGGAAGATGGACTGGATTGCTCCAACAGCTAGCAGGATATCTCAGGAAAAGGGAAATTCCGGCAGGATAGGCCTTGGCTGGGGCAGGGAATCGGGGTGGGACGTGAAAGCATCTTGGAGTGGAGGTGTTTCCTAGGCTGGTTGCTGTTCCCGGGAATCCAGAGAGAGATGTTTTATTGAGATGATTTTATGCAGATGATTGATTAAGATGATGAAAATCGAGTTCTTTCTGCTGGCAGGAGCTGTGTTTTATTGGGCTTTATCGTGCCCCAAGGGATGGCAGGGCAGGGGTCACCACGGGGACAGGAGTGACCCAGCAGGGGTCGGTCTGGCCTCAGCTTCGCTGCTCCCCGGGGCTGTGCTCCTTTCCATTGGATCCCTCCCTGCTCCATCCCTCTTCCCTGGCCCTGGCTGAGCATCCCGACCTGCATTCAGCAATTTCTGCTGATCCCAGGCCCTCGCAAGCCCACACTGACTGTGGTGAGGCCTTGCTCAGGGACGTGGATCGTGCTGGAGTCACAGGAGAAGGAAATTCCCACTCCTAAGGAAGCTCTACCGTGGTTTTAGGAGGTTTTCCCAGCCAGAAAGGTCTGGGCTGGAATGGAAGGAGGGGTTGGGAATGCTGCAGCTGGACTAAATAAAAGGTGTAAGTGATGAGGGACCTTCAGCCCCATCTGTAGGTGCAGAGATCTGCCCCGAGTTGCTGGGAAGGCTGGAAAAGGGAATATTAATGCCATGGGAAGGGCTGTTGTTCTGCTTCCAGACAGACAGGATGTGAGGGCCAGGGCTGCTCCCTCAGGGTGACGGTGCCTGAGAAACTCCTACCAGGAAATTTGGGAAGGATTTGGCAGCTTCTACTTAGCACTGGGAGAACCACAGGCCCAGCGGGGTGGGATGGCCATGGATGTGTCCGTCCTGGATATTCCCTGTCCGTGGGCAGGTTGTGTGGGGTGGCTGGAATGCCCCCCAGCTCCCTGATGCCCTCTGGGAGGGTCCTGTGGGCCAGGTGGGTCTAGAAATGGAGAATATTCCCTCCTTTCCCCCAAATAAGGGTGGGTTTGGAGCTGCATTGAGTGGAGGAGGTCCCTCTGAGCCTGGTGGGCTGTGTCAGATGCCTCCTGAGTTTTCTGGACCCCACCTAAGAGGAGAAACATCTTTCCTGGAGGCACCTGGTGCTTGGAAGGATCCTACGGAGACGCTTGGCTCAATCTCCTCCCCCAGCTGCAGGAAGCCACCCCCTCCCAGTTTTTCGTTTTTCCTCCTTTCCTCAACTCCTGGCTGCATCCAGAGTGGCACCAAATGTGCCATGGGATGATTTACGGCCCTTAGGAGCCGTGGAGGTGCCGGGGAAGCGGCGAGGCTCCGCTCGCCGTGCCTCTAATGGCTCGAATCAAATCCAAATCAGCCTTAATGGCTTTAATATTCCTCCCATTGCCTCTCCGAGGATGGGAATTACAATCAATGGGATGGATTGGCTGGGAGGAATATCTGCAAATCCTGGAGTTAATTAAAGCAACACTCGCAGGAGGGGAAGTGGCTCGGGCAGAGACTTGGCTGTGACAGGCTGGGCAGGGAGGGAAGGAGGGAATTGCCGAAGGAGTTTTGCTGCCCACAAGGCTTAGTGCTGCTAAAAGCTCATCCCTGCAGCTTCCAGGACTTCTGCAGGAGCCTTTCGGGTGGGGAAGGATGTGCTGGAGTCTGTGGTTTACCTTTTCATCCCTGGAGTGTTCCTGCCTGTGCTGTGAGACAGATCGATGCCGGCTATCCCGTCCCTGTGCTGGTGAATCCAAGGGATCACACGTCTGTCCCGGCGCTTGGACTCCTGCATTTCCAGTGTGTCGGGAAGTTAAATTCCTGTCCTTCTGGCTGCTTTGGTCCTCCAGGCTGTCCTGAGGCCCTGGAGGTGGGCACGGTGCTCCTGCTTCCCTCGGAGCTGTTCCATCGGTGTCGGGCTGCCCATGGAGCACCTTGGGAGCGACCCTGAAGGGCAGCAAGGAGCATCCAGAGTCCTGAACCACCTTGGGGAGGCTGGAAAAGTTTCAGCCCTGCGTTTGAGAGCAGCTGGAAACCTCCTGGGAGTGTTCAAAAAGTGTGGAAGTGGCACTTGGGGACGCGGTTTAACGGTGAACATGGTGGTGGTGGATTAATTTTGGGATTTGAAGGTTTTAGAGGGCTTTTCCAACCTTAATGATTCCATGAAAAGACTTTAACCCAGGATATTCCAGAAGCTGTAGGATGGCATTTAGCATGGACCGTGTGAATACCTCTTCCTTCTTCCTGTGTCTCTCTGAAAATTTGAAACTTAATTCAAAGCAGGGGCTAAAATCTTGAAATAATTTAATAATTGGCCATGGGCAGGGATCTGAATTTCATGGATCAGAGCAGCCAGAATGGAAGGAAAAATGTCTGGAGCAGCTTGGCAAGAGGGAGGAGAGGAGTGGAACCAGCAGGTGCTCGTTTGAGCCATGTGGGAGTATTGGTGCAGCAGGATTTTCGGGAATGTGGGCCGGGATCAAGCCCAGACCTTTGGTGTAAAGCCTTGATCCACCTTGGAGCGCTGTCCCAAACATTCGGGAGCAAGCATTGGCTTGGAGGTTGTCTGTGAGTTGGTTCTCACTTCAACTGAGCAATAATTGCTGGATCGAGCCGGCCCGAAGAGTTCCCTCCTCCCCAGGGATGCGGTGTTGTCTGGGATGGGAGTGCTGGGAGCAGGGAACAGCCAGGGATTAACGCCTGCAAGGAATTTTTCCAGCCGGGAGCTGTCAGTGTGGGAATTTCTGCTTTCCAGAATCCGGCTCGGGGCTCGCAGGAAGTCGCGTTTCTGTCATTGCTCAGGCAGACCTTCCCTGTCCACCCTGCTGGACCTGAACCCCTCACCTGGAAAAGGGAAAGGCGGGATCAGGGAGCTTCTCCGGGGCACTTAATTTGCTGTGAGGCTTTGACGTGGAAAAGTGTGGGAAAAGCTGTGATTCCAGTCAAAACACTGCCTTGTTCCAGTCAAAACACTGCTTCCTTCCAGCCTCCTGGGAGTGGGGTGAGCTGCAGGGATGATCCATCCCTGCTGCTGCTGGAGCAGGAGAGCCCTGGACTTTGGCCACTTCCCACCCAGCTCAAAGGTTGGCTGGGAGATCCCGATCCCGCCCCAGTGAGCAGCGCCATTGCCTCAGGACAACACCCGAGGTGGGGATTTTCAAGCTGGTGGTAATTCCATAGATTGGAGGGATGTGCCTTTGCTGCTTCCCAAACCGGGCCAGGCAAAACTCCCGGGGTTAATAATCCTGAGGGGAAACTTAATTCCCATTGCTGCTGCTGAGCCTTTCCTTAAAGGAGGTGCCAAAACCAAGAGGGAGCAGCCTATGGATTCCGTGGGGATGGATGATTCTCCTCTATCCCAGTGCTGCTATCATGTGAATTCCTCCAGGTGATGGATCCCAGTCGGCTGGTGAGTGAATGCTTCCTGGGGGATGTGGAAAAGCTGGAGAAGTTGGATTTTTCTAGCACTAATGGTGGTGCAGGCAGCAGTAAATCTCCCTTTTATGTGATGCTCAGGGATCATATCCATGATCCGGCTCTATAAAACCAGTGAGTTTATTATAAATGAGTATTTTTGGTGTTTGGGAGTCACAAGTAGGAAATCCAAAGGGTGTCCAAGGAGAGGAGCGAGCCTTTACACCAGGGAAAGTTTGGAATATCTCAGAACACTGGTTTTTTCTTTTAAGTAGGGAGATTCTGGAGCCTTGCACCCCTCCCCTAATCCTTCAAATTCCCACTTGAACCGAAGTGTCTCAGGTTGGAATAGCAGCAGGCAGCAGGAATTTTGATTTCCCAGGATAATAATTATGTACTTAGGCAAATATTCCTCGCTTATTAAGTGGGATAAATGCGAGGCAGGGGAGGTTTAATTCTCACAACTGCCCTGTGCTGTGCAGAGCCTGTGATTTTTCCTGTGGATGGAGAGGATGGAGGTGCTCTGCCTGTGGGATGGGGTGTGTGGAACACCTGGAGCTGTGGAAAATCCAGGTGCGCGTGGAGGGAGAAACTGCAGGCAGAGGATATTTTAAAACCAGAGGAAAAGGGGTTTTTCAACCCAAACCATGTTGAAGATCTGCTGAGGAGCACTGGAAAACCAGGATTGTCCTGACTCCAAAATTCCAGGGACCTCAGGGATGTTCTAAATATTCTAAATGATTTAAATATTGCTTAAATATTTAAATATTTGTTTAAATAGTCTAAATAATGCTCCAAATGCCCTCAAACCCTTCCGGAGTGTGTTTCTGTGAGCAGCAGGATTGCCTTAGCAGTGATAAGAGCAGCAGGAATTGTGATTTATTTCCTTCCTCCTCTCTGCCTGGATTTAAGGTGGTTTGGATTTAACTGGTTGGAAAATCAGGTGCAGCACTTGATTATTTTATAAAGTTTGTGGAGAAACTGGGGAGAAATTGCTCAAAGCATCATTTTTCCTACTCCTAACAGCAAAAACTCAGGAAGATGAATACCAATGACATAAATTTGTGTCCCCATCTCCTCAGCAGCCCAAAGGAGCTTTAAGGGAGCTCAGGTTTAGTGGGAAAAATGGGCTTTTTTGAGGGGAAAACCTTTTGTAAGGATACCTAAAATCCCAGTGTTAATTCCCCAGAGCTGGGTGTAGTCCCCACTGGGAGGAGATGGGATTTCCCAGTGTCTCACTGCAGGTGTTAATTTTATTTTGTGAAAGTGAAGCTGTTTAAAATAATCCCATCCTCTGCTCAGTTTGGTGTTTTCCAAGGCTGGACACCGTGATCCCAGAGTTCCTGTGGCACAGTGACACTGCAGAGGGGAAGCAGAGTTTGGTGTATTTAGGCTCTTCAATCCCAAATAATTCAGCTTTCCTGTGAGCTTTCCTTTAGTCAGAACCGAAAAGATTTAAAAATCTCTCTTCCAGCTCTCGCTCTGAAATCAATCCTGCTCCAGCAGAGCACCCACGGATTCACTGGAAAACGATTTTCCCTCTTCCAATTATCCTTTCACATGAGGTGCTCCATAATCCCTCTTTCCCTGGAGGTTTTCCAGCTTTTCCAAGCCCTCAGATCGTTTTGGGGCACCTCATCTTTCCCCGTGGAGTCGTTTGCGTCACGGCAGTGGGAGATCTTATTTATAGCCCCCATCTGGGAGCGCAGCTCCGTGATCCATAGATCTCCTTCAACGAGAAAATCACACCCAGGGCCATTCATTCCTGCTGCTTCCTCTGGAAACCCGAGAGGAAATAGGATTTCCAAGGAAAGAGAAGTGCCAGGCTGAGATTTAATCCTCTCCCTGGTAGAGGCAACGTTCAAAAAGGAAAGAGAACTCTATTAAAAGCGCTGGATTCTTTATGCACACAAAAGCTGCTGGCGTGTGTGGCCCGTGGGGAATCCAAATGCTTTTAGTGAGTTATTAAAAATTGAATCCAAACTTTTTATTCCGTGTAATTCCTAGATTGGATTTATTAAAGAGGGATTTGGGGAAATAGCAGCATTCTGAACCAGAGTCATGCTCTTCTCTGGCTCCTTGGCCTGGGAGGTGTCTGATGATCCACTGTTCTTCGTAGTTAAGAAAAAAAAAATAATTCTGGGAGTCACTTTTCCATCTGGAATTCCCTCTGTTTTGCATTTGCATTAATGCATAATATCCAGGCTCTGTGCATTTTTCCTGGCTCATTCCAGCTGGCCTTTCCTTTCTTCTGCTGCTTCCTCATCTATTATTCCTTAGTTTAAAAGCACAAAGGCAACTTTCAGCTGTGCCTTACAAAAACCCAAGAGGCCTTTTCCTGGGAAGAGGAATCCCAGCTTGTGACATCCCTAGGCTGACCTGGGAGCTCCTGGGAGCAGCAGGGAAACACCCTGCTGGGAAAACACCTCCAGGACCTTTTCCAAGTGTCTGTTTCTGGGAAGGGTAGAGTAGGGGAAAAGCAGGGCGTGCTCCTGAAAACCTTGGATACAGCCTCGACCCCTCCTGTCCTGGAATTCCTTTAAATCCATCACCAGAGTGACCAAACTGGCCGATATTTCCATGTATTAATAATATTTAAATGGCTCAAAATAGGTGCTCGGAGCTCAGCCAGCCCTTCTCCCTGCCCAAAGGCTGCAGGAATTACACCTATTCCCAGGAAATCCCAGTCCAGGCTGTCCATAAGTCACATGGATGAGGGTTTCCCACACTTCACACCTGTCCCCGTGTGCCATATTCCATATAAATAAATATATTTTGCTTGATGGAAGATGCAAGGTGAGTTTTGGCAGTGCTGATCCCGGGCTGTTCCCCATCCCATCCCTCTGGCATGGAGCAGGAATGTGTGTTATTCCCAGGAAACTGCGCTGCTGTTTCGGGATAATTCTGGTGCTCCATTTCCAGTCCCTCCTTCCTTGTTATCCGTACATTTCTTACTCCTGGAATGACTGGGATGTGGAATTGGAGTTGCTGCTACTAAGGAGAGATCCTGCAGCATCCCAAAACAATTCCAGGGGCTTCCACAGCTGCGCAGGGGAGTTCTGGAGAACTTTGGGAGCGCTGGAGGCCTTTGGGAATGCTGGAAGCCTTTGGGAATGCTGGAGGCCTTTGGGAATTCGGGAGGCCTTGGAGTTCTGGAGGCCTTTGGGAACGCTGGAGGCCTTTGGGAACGCTGGAGCTCAGAGCCAGCGCTGCCTGGAGGATCCCACGCTCTGCTTAAGGCCCTGCTAATGGCTTTTAATTACTCTGGGGTTTGTGTTGGACCAAACAAAACCCAAAACAGACCGGAGTAGTTTGAGGCCTGGATCCAACCTTGCAGCTTTCCATACCTTGATTCCCAAGGGAATCGCAGGGATGAGGTGTCAGGGAGGCAGCAGCTGCAGCTTTAGGAAGAGGATTTTTGCTGGTTACAGGAATGGGTATGGAGGGAAATCTGTAAATGTGTAACTGGTGGGGAAGTAACAGTTTACTGGAAAATAAACTTTCCCCAGGGAAAGCCACCAGGAGTATCCCGTGCCTTGGACATGCTGCTGCTGTTTCTGGCATGGAGATGAGAATTCCTTGGAGAAGCAGAGCGCTCCCCAACACAGCAGGGAGGTTTATTTTGTCCCTTAGAGCTGGAATTCCCGGCTGTAGCACCCGCTCTTCCCACTGCCCTCCCCTTTTCCTCCCACACCTCAGGGATTGGGTGTCCCCTGCTCCCTTTCTCCGTTTTCTCCTGGAAATCCAGCTGTGCCGGTGGTTCCAGAGCCAGGCTCAGCTCCAGCACAGCCCGAGCCACCCCAGACAATGTCCTACATCCCAGTGGGACATGGAGAAACAGGCTCCCAGTGGGGCTGGAGCATGTGCAGGGAAGGGAGTGGGGTTGGGAAAGGGTCTGGAGCCCCAGGAGCGGCTGAGGGAGCTGGGAAAGGGGCTCAGCCTGGAGAAAAGGAGGCTCAGGGGGGACCTTGTGGCTCTGCACAACTCCCTGACAGGAGGGGGCAGCCGGGGGGGGTCGGGCTCTGCTCCCAGGGAACAGGGACAGGAGGAGAGGGAACGGCCTCAAGGTGCAGCAGAGAAGGTTGGGGTTGGATACTGGGAAAATTCCTTCCCGGAAGGGGTTGTCCAGCCCTGGCACAGCTGCCCAGGAGTCCCCATCCTTGGGGGGATTTAACAGCCCTGGGGATGTGGCACTTGGGGACACGGGGCAGTGGTGGCCTTGGCAGTGCTGTGAATGGTTGGACTCAGTGGTCTGAGGGGGCTTTTCCAACCCAAACAATTCCATGGTCACTGGCTGTGAGTGAACAACCACAGTTCCGAGCTTTCCAAATCAGGGCTTCTGCCTGGCTGCTGCTCCAGTTTCCTGTTAAAATTCCATTTATTATCCCTCTGCTCCGGGCTGGAAGCTCTCGGTGGAGGTGATGGAGAGAGAAGCTGTGAGCAGAGACACAACCCCTGCTCCGAGGCTTTTCTTTCCACGGGCAGCTTCTCCCCAGCTCCTTTTGTGCCGATAATTCGGGAAAATCCAAAAATCCAAGCCCTAATTCCTCTGGAGAAGTTGTCTGAGGCCAGAAACAGCCTCTGCTTAATGGCATGGCCAGAGCTGGTGCCAACACCTGATTGCTGAGGAGTTCCTGAGGCTTTGGGAAAACATCCCTGGGCTTGTTTGCAGGAATGGGGCTTTTTCCTTGATGGAGGGGTGGAATGGGGGATTCAATTCCCTGGAATGAAATTGAGAAGTCCAACATGACGAGAAACACAGGGGGATGGGGCACCTGCAGGGGCTGCAGTGGGGCCAGGGAGGGGTTTATGTGCAGCAGTCCCTCTTTCCTGCCCTGTATTTGACTTTTCAGTTGTCTTAACGAGAGTTCCAAGCCTTTTTTCACGGCTTAATCCTCATTATTTGAGCTGGAAAATGATCCTGGAGTAGTGCACGGGGCTGGGACACAACGTTGGATCTACTGGACAAGGGCTTGGAGCAAGGATCTCTGCCCTGGAGGAATGTGATGCCTAGGGAAGCTCAGCAGACAGCCCCTGGCTTGGGAACAATCGGGAATTCTCTGCCTTTTGCCCTCGGGAACAAGGAGTTACTGTGTGCAGATGCAGCCTGGGATGATGGGATGCTCCCGGGGTGCTCCCTCTTCCAGGTATTTCCAGCACTCCCGGGAATTTTCCCATGTGAGGTGCTGGGAGCTGCAGGCCAGGCTTTGGTGTTCCTTTGTGTCTATGCGATACAAGCAGGGAATGGCTGGGGATTGGAAGGGGCCTTAAATCCCATCCCATTCCACAGGCAGGGACTCCCTCCCCTATCCCAGGCTGCTCCAAGCCCCATCCATCCCTGGAGCCAGGGGTCCAGGGGCAACCACAGCTCCTCTGGGCACCCTGTGCCAGGGCCTCCCAGGGAGGCATTTCCTCCTTCCTGATCCCTCTGTTGTCCTGCGGCTTCATCCCAGGATAAAACTTGCACCTTATCCTTACTGCTCATCCCAGTGAATCCTCTGGGAGCGAGCGCTGCCTTTCCTGGGCATTCCGGCCACCAGGAGCTCCACGGCTCAACTCAAAGGCTCGATCTGATGGTGTAAATGGGAAAAAAAAAATCCCAAATCCAACCTCCAATAACCCCCTCGCGTGCCTGTCTGGAAAAACTGGCCCCGTTCCAGCAGACACCTTACAGTGAACCAGCCGGGATCTCCATCCTGTGGAAAGAATCCAGGAAAACCAGGCACTGAAGGAGCAGGAAAAGCTGCAGGCTGCCGGAGAAAGAGGGAAAGAACGCCTGAGGTAGAACAGGAGAGGGGAGAAAAAAGGAGATGGAAGAGAGCAGAGTTGTTTTCTTGCTCTTATATGGTGCTGCTGTGCCACCAGCAGCTCCCTCGCTCCATGACTAATGAGGCTCAGCTGGGATCCGCCCTTGCTTATCCTGTTATTTTTAGCTTTTTCCAGCCTCCTGCTTGCTGTGCCTGCCCTGTCTTATTCGAAACACTGAGGCTGCAACCTGGCAGCCTCCCTCGGGGGCCAGGAATGGGATTTCTTATCCCTGAGGGAATTGTTTTTGGAGCCAGCAGTGACACCCGTTGAAGAGGAGTCACCTTTGTGACCCAGGCAGCTCCAGACAAGAGGTTTCATTTTTTTTTTTCCTTTTTCCAGTGACTCTGGGGTTGGGAGGCAAACTCCAAAAAAAAATCATCTTTGCATCCACTCTTTAAAGGCTGGAAATTGAAAATAAACCTGAAGAAAGAGCGGGGCTTTATTCAGGATGGGACAGCAGGGATTATATGGAAATGTCTCTGGGGTGGGAGCAGGTACAGAAATCCCACATCCTCCACTTAGCAACCATTAAGTTCCTGGTCTGGGGCCAAAAGCCATTTCTGGATGGAATATGAAGCCCTTTGAATTGTGGCAAAAATCCCTGGAGTTGCAGGCAGGCCGTGCAGGCAGAGGGAACCGAGCTGATTTAAATCCAGGGGATTAATTAATTAATGAATTAATCCTGAGTGTGGGGTGTCCAATGGGTTGCACCTGCATTTATCCAGCCACACAAACCAAGCTGTGTTTGCTCCATCCTTCCCAAATTCCCTGATCCCGGCAGGGGCAGGGCTGGAACCTCTGGGATTTGGGTGAGTATTTTAAGGAGGCCCCTCAAAAAGAGTGGATTTCTGCCAAAACCTCGGAGTTATGGGCATCAGCCTTCAGAGCTGAGGGAAAAATCCCCTTCTATTTCTGTCCTGACCATGACTCAGAGGAAGATTTGTCCCTGCAAAGTCACTCCTTTTTTGAGGAGGCATTTACAGGCCGCTGCCGTCACCTGTTGGGCTCAGGATATTCCTATTTTTGGTGTTAAAAAAGACAAGTTTTCATTCCTCGCCGACTTTGTAGCGTGCCGTGTTTGTCTTCTCAGCCTGCAACCTCCAGTCCTGGGCTTTTCCCACCCCTTTTGCAATTAAAATGACAAAATAAAGCCAGAAAGAAATGAGGCCTCTCAGCTGCTGCCACCAGGAAGCACAAAGGGAACAGGAAGGGATGGATGGGCTGGAGGTGATGGCAGTGGGATAATCCCATCCTCATCCTCATTCCCAGATTTTTGCCCTCTGGCTCTGTGCTTTGTTTATAATTAATAACTGGATTTTTGTGGCTGGATAAATGCAGGTGCAACCCATTGGACACCCCACACTCAGGATTAATTCATTAATTAATTAATCCCCTGGATTTAAATCAGCTCGGTTCCCTCTGCCTGCACGGCCTGCCTGCAGCTCCAGGGATTTTGCCACAATTCAAAGAGCTTCATATTCCATCCAGAAATATTCCCCAGACCAGCAACTGGAGGGGTGAGTAGGGAACATGGAATTTCTGCTTGCGCTCCCAATCCAGCAAGGTTTCCACATAATTCCTGCTGTCCCACCCTGGCCTTCATCCTCAGGGAAAATCCCTTGTTGGGCCATTTTGCCCCTCTTGGAAAAATTCAATTAATTCCCCTCCCTGCTGCTGTTTTAGTGGGGCTGGGAGCAATTTTATACCTTTCAAATCTCTTTTCAAATATGGCAAATTTATATTGGAAAAATGAAAATGAACCAAATGAACGGGAGAGGAGGGATAGGGAAATCTGCCTGGGAGCTGCGGGACAAGCCTGGATGTGCCGCCCATGGATTTGAGCAGAGCTGATAAAAACTTCTCCTCAATTTGTTATCAGAGATCAGATGAGGGGGTCACTTATGGGTCACTTTTAATGCTTTTGGGTTATTCTGGATCACTATGGATACAGTTGAAACTCTGGGAATCTTCTCCGGATTCCAGCTGGGTTTGGGGGTGGATGGGTGCATCCTGCTGGTGCCAGCATCCCTCAGTCCAGCCCAGCTTGGAGCAGACAATGGGATTTGGAGGCAGAGCTGTTTCCCTGGAACGGCAGCGGGGCCGTGCCGGGTGTGGGTGTCCCGGCTGGCGGTGCCGGGATGCTCCTGGCAGAGGCACCGGGATGAGCTCGGGCACAGCTGCTCCAGGCAGGGGCACACTGGGATCCTCGGGGGCTGGGAATTCTGCGGGAACAGCTGTCCCTGCTCTGGGCTGGGGGAGGTTTGATTTGGGTTCAGCTCAGGCAGATCCCACCCAGGCCAATCCCTCTCCTCTGTTTTCTGGGAATGTCAGGTCTGCGCTGTCTGTGTGTGCCAGCCAAAACTGGGGAAAATTGTTTGTAGCTGATGGGATTTGCTGCAAATCCTCTCCCAGACTGTGCTGCGGAGCGAGGAGTATTTGAATTTGTGGATGCTCAGACAAAAACTGATTTCTCCTGCTAAAAAGCTTGTGTTCTCCATAGATTCTGCACGCTGGGAATGCTGCAGCTCCAAAAGAACCGTTGATTCCTAACAATAGAAATAAATCAAATTGCAAGGAGGCAGCTGGAGCCTCTCTGGTGCTGTCTCCCCACACTCCTGAAGTGCTGGAGATGAACTGATGGACACAGGGAATGGTTTGGGTGGGAAGGAATTTAAAGCTCTCCCAGTCCCATCCCCTGCCATAGGGACACCTTCCACTATCCCAGGCTGCTCCAAGCCCTGTCCAGCCTGGCCTTGGGCACTGCCAGGGATGGGAGATCCTCAGGGAAATCCATTCCAGTGCCTCACTGTCCTCCCAGGCAAGAATTCCTTCCCAAGATCCCATCCAACCCTGGCACTGGGAAGCCATTCCCTGTGTCCTGTCCCTCCATCCCTTATCCCAAGTCCCTCTCCAGCTCTCCTGGAGCCCCTTTAGGCCCTGCAAGGGGCTCTGAGGTTTCCAGGGATCCTTCCCTTCTCCCTTCCCAGCAGTGAATCTTTGGTGGGCTCAGCCCTCACCATCGGAGCTCCTCGAAATTCCCTTTTAAGCACTTCTGATCCAGCTCATAAATTGTCCAACTGAAAACGAAGCCTGTGTGGTAGCACTGAGCCTTCCTGGATGGCTTCCATGGAAAAATCTGCTTGTTTTCCATATGTTTGGTTGCTTTTATATCACTGGAGAGTTATAAATACATGGGTGGCTTCAGTGAGTGCCTGCAATTCCCTGGGAAGCGTTTGACACGGGAGGAATCGGGATGGGAAATCGCTGTATCCTTCTGTTCCGGGTTTTTAGGGAAGGGAAAATCCTGGTTTGGTTGTGTGTTTTTGTCCCAAATCGATCTCTGGTGTTTCAGGGGGGGTTGTAAAGGTGCTGCTTGGAAAGGACTCCAGAAGATTCCGGGGAAAAGGGCATGGAAAAGGGAAGGACGTTGGGTCCTTAACCCGTTGGAGGTTTATCCCCTCCTGGAGCACAGTAACACATCCAAAATGATGGAAAACCCCTCGGCATCCTCTTCCTTAAATAAAGAAGGAATAGTGCAGAGCATTATCCATGGATGTAATCCAAACAAATACTCCCCTTTCCAAGCAGATGTTGAGTATTAACTGATTAAAAATAATCGCTTTTTTCTTTATTTTTCTTGCTGGATTTAAAGCCAGGGAAAGCTTTAGCTGGGCTTAAAGAGGAGCTAAATCCCTCACTCCCAGGAAATCATCAGCAAATCGAGCTGAAATCCCAGGATGCTGGATATAACTCCTGCTTCCAAACAAGCTTGGTGTGCTCGGGAAGCCTTTGGGAGCCCAGCGGGAGCACCCTGGCGTGCTGGGGGGCCTGGATTGGGGCTTGTTCCCTGTCTCTCCCTCTGATGGGTGTTTTCCCTGAGGATCATCATCCCGGAGGATTCCATGGAGCTGCTCCAGAGCTGGAGCCAGGCTGGGAGAGCTGGGGGTGTTCCCCTGGAGAAGGGAAGGCTCCAGGGAGAGCTCAGAGCCCCTTCCAGGGCCTAAAGGGGCTCCAGGAGAGCTGGAGAGGGACTGGGGACAAGGGATGGAGGGACAGGACACAGGGAATGGCTTCCCACTGCCAGAGGGCAGGGATGGATGGGATCTTGGGAAGGAATTCTTGGCTGGGAGGGTGCTGAGGCCCTGGAATGGATTTCCCCGAGGATGCCCCTGGATCCCTGGCAGTGTCCAAGGCCAGCTTGGACAGGGTTTGGAGCAGCCTGGGACAGGGGAAGGTGTCCCTGCCCATCCAGGGGGTGGAGCTGGGTGAGTTTTAAATTCCTTCCCACCCAACCCATTCCACCATCCTGCAATTCTCTGAAAACTGGGACAAAACACATTCCCAGGTCTTCAGCTCCTCCCTGATTTTCACCTGCTCCAAGCTCCAGCTGCGTATTTATTTTGGGATTAAAAAAAAAAAAAAAAAGCAAACCCAAACATTAATTGAGCCTGGCTTTTGTATCAGCCGAGCGCGTTGGCCAACGCCAGCCTGGAAAACAAACCTTCCCACCTGATAAGGCCCCTCTGGGAATGCCTGTGGGCAGGAAAGCATTCCTGGTGTTTCCAGCAGGAATTCCACGTCCGGGCTGCCTTGCTCCTGCTTTTTTCCCCCCTTCCCATTCCCAAGCTTTGGGATGAAGCCCTTGCAGCTGGGGGGGATCGGGCGCAGAGCACGACACGGCTGTGGAAAAATAAATGTGTGGGACAGTGGGAAATGCCAAACGCGTCGGGAAAAGGGCTGGATGTGAGTAATAACCCGGGATCCTTCCCTTCCCTTCCCTCCCTCCCTCCCTCCCACGGCTGCCCTCGGCTCCAGGCGCTGGGAATGGAAGGGATCGGCTTCCCTGCCCGGCGTTTTTCCTTTGAAGGAGCGTTTTCCCCAGCGGGAATGAGGATGGGAGAGCCGATAACCTGGCCGTGCTCCTCCCTCCGCCCTGTTAATGATTTCCTTGGGGCTGCGGCACCCAGGGCAAGCAGAAAGCCTGGGAATTCCCTGCCTGCCTTTGCCACCTCAGGCTGCTGGAGAGGGACAAGGCTTGGGATGTGCCAGGGGGCTCCTGGGAGCTTAAGAAAGGGGAAAAAGTACCTAAAAATGTTAGCACGGAAGCAGAAATTCTATGTTTTCCCCCAGAACTGGGGACACCAGGTGTTTCCTCGTTCTGTGGAGGGATAATTAAGGAAATTCCATTGTTTGACTGGAAGAATGTGAGCGTCTGGTAAAGCTGAGTTTTCTGTCTCTGCGTGTCTGTGGGCAGGGATGTGCTGCCTGTGCCGTGGGATGGAATTCCTGGTGTCCTGAGGCCCTGGGGACATCCAGGAATCAGGCCTGGGGTGCCCACCCCACCTCCAGGAGCAGCACCTTCCCAATCCCTCTGGACGAGCCCTGGAGGGGTTTGAAGGGAAGGGTTTCACTCCAGTGTTGTGTCAGACCCTCTGGAGATGTTCTCCAGGGATTTCTGAGCCGCATATTCCTAGTCCAGAGCTGGTTTTGGGGAAAACTTTGGGAAAACTTGTCCGGATCATCTCACAGGTGGTACCAGACACCCTCAATTAGGGGGTGGCTCATTAAAAAATGCAAAGCAGGCAGGGCAGGTATTCCCTGGGTTTCTTTTCCCAGCTGAGAAGGGGCTGTTAGGGGTCCCAGAGGTTTTCCTGGAGCTTCCCACTGGACTGTGGCTCCATGGAAGGCAGCAGCCTGTGCTCATCCTTCTCCCAGGAGCATCGTTTCCCGTTGACCCACCTGGAAAACTGCCAGGAGCCTTTCCCTCGGTTTAATCCCTCTCTGCTTTAATCATTACCTGCCTGCCCACCTCGCTCCTGCCGGGGAATGCAAATGGAGCCGGGAGCAGAGGAGCAAATCCAGAGGTCGAGGATAATTCCCGGCCTTTTCCACCTCTGTGGCTGGCTCCGTGTCGTGGGGAGAAGAGCCTGGCTGGGCACAGGTGGCTCTCTCTGGGATAATTTTTCCAAAGGGAAAAGCTGTTGATTCCTGGGGGGATCCCCCTGTGCCCACCCAGCCCTGGGAATGGGGAGGTTGGCACCGAGCTCTGAGGCGCCGCTGGAATGGTGACTCCGCAGCCTGTGGGAGGAGGGGGCAATTTGGGGAGTTCTCCTCAGAGTAAATGGAATTTGGGTTTATGTAATGCACGGAGCTGCTTTTAGCCTGCCACAGATCCTCCTCCAAACAAAGCCGAGGTTACGCAGTGAATTGCAGAGCGGGGCTGGTTTATTTTGATGAGTTTTTATTTTGATGTCTGTTTGAATGGGATTCTCTGCAGAGCCAGGAAAAACCAAGGATGACTTCACCCTCTCTTAAAGATTTATGCAGAATAGATTAATTTTTTCTTTTTAAATGAGGTATCTTTATTTTTTTTTTTTCCAAGCTCTGCTGCTGCAGGGGAGAGAGAGCACTGGGGAGGAGGGTCTGGGGGCTCTCTTCAGCCGTGCCCCAGCTGCACAGGGACTCCAGGGATTCTCCATCCATCCTCCCACAGCTGCTCCAGCCTGTCTGTGCTGGTGGGAAGCTGGGAAAGCTGGGGCAGGGTGATGATCCCACAAAGGCCTTTTTTTTTTTTTCTAGAGGCACATCTGGTGTGGGGAATCAAATCTGAGCTGCCCTGAGCAAGTGTTCCTGGATTTCAGTCATGTGAATCCTTGAACTGCTGGGCCTAGGAGCTGGGTAAATCCCTGTTTGCCGAAGGAAAGGAGGGGAGGCATGGAATTTCTGCTGTTCCCTGCCTGGCTGGGAGCGCCCAGGGCATGGTGTGAGCCCGAGCTGTGACCCCGCCGTGCCCCTTGGATGAGCTTCTTTCCAGACAAAACAGGGATTGAAAATGACATTTTGTGTGTCCTCGCCCTCCAGCCGTGGCCAGGGCCAGACTCTTGTAAATGAGGGGGTGTTTGGGTTCGTGTCGTGGTTGGAAAAGACCTCCAGGATCACCCAGTCCAACCCCAATGCCCGCTAAACCTCATTCCCAAGTGCCCCATCCACTAGAGTTTTTTGAACCCTTCCAGGGATGTGACCCCACCACAGCCCCTTCCAATGCCTAACCCATCCTTCAGCGCAGGAATTTTCCCTGAAAATTCCCTGAGCCTCCCTCTGGCGCAACTTTCGGCCTTTCCCCCGTGTCCTCTGGCTCTCGCTGCCCCAAGCCAGGCCGGCTGGGGCCGGGCCCAGGTGGGCGCTGGGGCAGAGCTCCGCTCCCTCCCTGCCGGCTGCGCGAGGTAAAAATAACCGGGAATGTAGGGCAGAGCCTCTCCCAGCAATTCCCGCGCGGGATTCCCGAGGCAGCAGGCACAGGGAAGGGGTCCGGAGCTGTTATCTCGGGGCTGCCTGGTTTTGGGTGCCTCGGGGCCGCGCTCCATCCCCCCTCCGGGCCGGTCCCGGGGGGTTCGGGGGGGGTCGGACCTGCGGCTGCCGCAGCACCGCCGGGGCCGGGGGAGCCTCCC
>VZTI01004945.1:80149-90307 GCA_013397865.1 Struthidea cinerea | reverse complement strand
CCGCGGCGGCTGCGGGCGCTGCCGGCGGGGCGGCAGCGGCGGATGATGCACCGAGATGGTTCACCAGGAAAACTGCTCCTACCAGGTAAGGGGCGAGCGCGGCCTGGCCCCCAGCCCCGGGCAGCTCCGGGCAGCCCCGAGCCACCCCCGGCCGGAGCTGTCTGTGCCACCCCCGGGGGATGCGGCAGCGCGGGGCCGCCGCTCCGGGTTTGCACCGAGCACCCCGGGGATCGCACCGAGCACCCCGGGGATCGCACCGAGCACCCCCGGGCTCCGCAGGCAGAGCGGCCCCGGGGCTTTTGTGCTCGCCATGTGATGCTCGGAGGCGCAGCGGGGCCGGGGATGCGCTGCCCACATCCCGCTGCCTGCCCGGGCCCCGCCGCCCGCATCCCTCTGCCTGCATCCCGCTGCTTTCCTGCCGGGATAAAACCGCTCTCTGGAAGCGAGAGAGCCGCGGGATCGCTCTCCCGGAGCTGCCGCAGCACAGCGATGTCTGGTTTAGAGCATTTCCTGCGCTTCCCACATTTGGCGAGTGCGAGAGCTGCCCCGCAGGATGGCGATTCACGGGCTGCGGTCTGCTGGTGGCTCCGCAGGAGCTGGGGATGGGGGTGTTTGTGAGCATCCATCACGGCCGCCCCCGTCCCCGGGGGGTCCCCGTGTTTGGGGAACATCGCGATTATTTTAGCGGCGAAAATGAGAGCTGGGCTGGGCTGGGGTTGTGGCTTCATTTCCCTCTGAAGAGAGGATGGGTGCTGTGGGTGCACCTGCACGGGAAGCAGCTCATTTAGGGGCCCGATGGCTCATTTAGGGGCTCGATGGCTCATTTAGGGGCTCGGTGGCACCGGCGGATTATTAAATGCACCAACATCTGTCCGTCTGGCACGGCGATGCTGAGAAATGCCTTTGCCTACGTGCAGTGAGGGTGTTTTGGAAAACCCCAATTCCCAAACATTCCCAGAGCGGGACCCTCAGCAAGCAGGGCCTTGCCCGGACCAGCGCCCCATCCTTGTTTTTCCTCCATTCCCGTGTTTAATTCCAACTTCAGGCCGTGTTTTCCAACAAAATAGATGCAAAATACCTCATGAAGGGAAAAGAGATGAAACAGAGAAAAGAGTTGAAAGGATTTTTCCCGGAATATTTTCAGTCTGGCAATTCTGGAAGGGAATTTCCATTTTTGGAAAAAAATATCCTGGGGATTTTTTTTTTTTTCCCCCCAGCCTTTTGATTTCCCTGCAGCAGCTCCGAGCCTGTTGCTCTGGACAGCCGGGATAAATGGTGCCATTGTTTGGGAGCAGCGGATGTTTTCCCGGCATACTCAGGAACGCACGGGTTAAAGGTTGGGCATTGTTTCCCGGCTGGAAGCGGCTCCGGGGGGTGGGATGGTGATGATGATGATGGTGATGATGGTGATGGTGATGCCGAGCTGCGGCACAGGCCTGGCCTAAAATCCCTGGGTGTTACTGCGACAGCGCTGCCGCCTTTCCCTGCGTCCATCCCCTGCTTGTTTATGGATCGGTGCCTCTCCTCCAAACCCAAAAATATTAGAGGGAAACCAGCCAGAAACCACGCAAATCCTAGGGAAAAAAAAAAAATCCAGGGAAACGTATTTTCAGTTTAAATCTGTTCCCAAACCTTCCTAGGGCGCTGCAGGGATTAAGAACAACCCCAGCCCCCTCCCAACCCCATTAACCCGAAGGCCGAGCTTTAATCCTTTTGTGGATGGCAATCCCGGTGTTTGGGATCACACGGGAAGGCAGCAATGATGGGATTTTGGTGGCTGCCCGCGGGAGGGGGTGGCAGTGTTTAATCTGCTCTGCCCCCTCCTCGCACCCCTTTTTTGGCGCTGTTAAAGGAACTAAAAATAAATCAAAGAGAGGAACAAGCCAGCGCCTGGGACAGCTTGAAAAGGGGTTTGTTTTGAAGGATTCCGGCAGAAAAACTCTGACGTGCCCAGGTCACGGCTGGGACATGGCAGGGAGGGAGCTGGGAATGGGGCAGGTGCTGAGGAAGAGGAGGGTGTTCCTGTCGTGTGCCATTCCTTGCCTCAAATCCCTGATTCCCCCAGAAATGGGCTGGGAAATGCAGGTGGCCCTGGGCTCTGCTGGGGTTTGGATGTGGCTGAGTCAGGTGAATTCCTTGAATTTAGGCCGGTTCCTCCATGGTCTGGGGGTCCCAGTGTCTGTCATCTTTTCCACGGATGCATCCTGGAATCGGGCTGGATGCTGCTGCTCTCCATGCCACGGATTTTTCCCTTAGTTCTGCTTCTTCTCCTATTTATTCCAATTTATTTCCCTATATCGAACATTTCATTTGGGGCCCCGTAATTCCTCCTGCAGTCTGACTGGGGGAACCTTGGCTGGTGCCCGCCGAGCGATGTTTCCTGAGCTCCTGAGCCCACATGGAATAAAAATCCAGCGTGCAAATCCAGGCTTCAGCCCAGAAATCAAGGTTTTATTCTGCTGCGTGGTTCAGCTGGGCTTTAATGGCCCTCAGCCTCAGCCAGGCCTCCAGTTTGCTCTGTAAATCCGTATTTTCAGCGGGTCCGTGGAGCAGAGCTGGGCTCCTCAGCCTCCTCCTGTCTTTATCCTGTTTTTTTGCCATCACTGTGCAAGTGGGTGATGTGTCTAAATCACGGATTTTTAAATTCCCGATTGAAAGCAGGGAATTCAGGGGCACCCAGTGCCCGTGCCTGCGGCAGGAGCCTCCCAGTTGCCCCTGGGAACGGGATTTGGCTCCGTGTTTTGGCACCAGGCAGGGGCTGAGCTATCTGCTGGCAGCAGGGTCGCTCTGGAGATGGTTCCAGGCGCCACACGTGCGAGGAAAATTAAGAAGGAAAAGAGATCTGAGGAGATTTTATTGGCTTAGAAATCGTCTCTGAGGTGGGGCAGGGGGTGTGGTGGATCTACTTGGATCTGTGGGTTTTCCTGGGATGTGGGATGTGTCCAGCTGTCGGGATTGACTTTATTTGTCTGTTTTTGAGAGGGATCTGTTGGAAAACCCTGTGGCAGGGAGCTGCTGGTGTTCCTGTGGGTTGGGAAGGTGCTGGTGCCACTCTGGATCAGGCTGGAAGCCCCAGGGGTGGACCGGGCAAGGCTGGGTGCCCCCCACCCCTCCCAGGATCCCACTGGAGCATGGAATTAATCCATAGAATTCACAAGCTTAAAATACAGAGTGCTCATTAACAGAATTAAAAGAATTGGAGGCTTTACGAGCTTTCTTTGGTTTGGTCTCAGGAGGGGTTTGGAGGCTCCAGAAATCAGCTGCCATCATCCTTTTCTTTCAAGTGAGTGCAAATTCTGGTGGCAAAATATAACCCCGAGGGACAGGCCTTGGGGAAAACCTCAGATCCCATGAAAATCCGGTGTGGAAAAGCTGGAGAGCTGCCGGCCTGGCCCCTTGCCCGTGGAGAGAGGCTGCAGCCTGGTACAGCTCTGTGCCTCTGCCCCACATCCACAGCGGGGACAGTAAAACAGAGCCTTTGTCACGGAGCTCTGGGGCCTTGTTTGGACACAGATCCCAAAAAAAAGGCTCTGCCAAGTGGTGGAAAAGCACTTGGAGTGTGCTAAAGCTCGGGGAAGCATCACCAGAGGGAGGCCTTGGGCCAGCTCATCCCGAAATTTTATAGAGTTGCAAGTGCCTTGCGCTGGGAAGGAACGGGTGGGAGAGGTTTGTTCCAACATTTGCAGTAAAATCAAGGTTTTGTGGAAAGGAATCGCAGAATCCCAGAATAGTTTGGATTGAAAGGGCCCTTAAAGCCCATCCCCACGGGCAGGGACACCTCCCACTGTCCCGGGGTGCTCCAAGCCCCAATGTCCAGCCTGGCCTTGGATGCTTCCAGGGATCCAGGGGCAGCCACAGCTTCTCTGGGAATTCCGTTCCAGGGCCTCCCCACCCTCACGGGGAGGAATTCATTTCCAATATCCCATCTATCCCATTTCCCCCTGTCCTGTCACCTCGTGCTCTTGTAAAGAGTCTCTCCCTGATAGTTCTGGCAACTTGAGATTCCGTAATCCTGGAATTTACCTCCATCCCCTGTCCTGGGTGCTCCATGGCCACGAACACGATTTGGGCAGCTTGGAGAGGGCTTTCCTTGATCTCTGCTGGGAACTCAGGGGTTCCCCTCCTCCCTTGGGATCCAGTGGTGTTTGGGAGCTGATCCCAGCAGGAAGGGGGGGATTCCTTCCCTCTGGAGCACGCCCCAGCCCTGAGGGGGATTTCACTGACCCCAGCAATGCTTTTACACTCAGGAGAGGGGAATTTTGCTGCTTTCTTGTCCTCGAGCCATCGGGGCGTGCTCCGAGCACCCCAAACTGGCTGTGCCCTATTTCCTCGCCTCATCTGGGGATGATTTAAGCACTTCCATGCCCATCCCGGCGGCATTCCCGGCGGCGCTGGCTCCGTGTGCTCCCATCCCAGGGACCCCCCGGCTGACCTGCTCCAGGTTTTGCTGCTCTGAGCTTTCCCTTCGTGCTGGGGAAAGGAAATCAGGCTCTTCCCCCTCCGGCACCGCCGGCGGCTGCTGCAGGAGCTGCTGGAGAGAGGAGTGGGATCTGCATTCCTTGGGCGCTGCTGCCAGCATCGAGCCCTTTTTTGGGATGTTCCAGGCAGAGGGCAATGGTGGCTGTGGGTCAGGCAGCCCCTGGGGAAGGGGCTGAACACCGAAGGGTTTGGTCCCTGCGCTGAGAGAATCCCAAAATCCATTTCCCTTTGGATATCCCGCATTTAAATCGGCCTTTTCCAGCAGGGAGGTGCCCGTCCCAAGGGAGCAGGTCCTGGCCCTGAGGAGGGCCCCAAATGCGCCCCCAGCCATGGTTCCAGGGGTGCTTCTCAGCCAGGTCTGGGGTTTCTCCCGTGGCCTGGAATAGCTCCTGGATGCAGGGTTTTCCCTGGAGACTGGGATCGGTTCTGGGAATGCCCCTCTGCAGAGTCCTGGAGCTTCCCAGGAGGGCAGGGCAGAGGTGAGCTGGGATGGGAGCTGGGATGGGGGACAAAATATCCTGAAAACTGCGGGTGGCAAGGGTTGGATGTATTTATTTGTGTTTCTGTTTTCAGGGTTGTGTCACTTTCTCCCCTTGGGGTGGCTCTGGTGTCGCTTTGCAGGGGTGGGCACGGCCGGGGAGGGGACAGGGGGACATCCCCGATGGGTGAGCACAGGGTGATGCAGGATTGGCACAAACCGGGAGGGGACTCGTGGGACAAATCCCAGGCTCAGCCCCAGCCCGCGGTCCCCGGCCGCCACATGCTCCCCCTGGGGCCGTGCCATGATTTATTTATGTATTTATTTGGGATTTATTGTGTCAGGATCCATCCCCAGCCGGAAGTGGATTTAGCGACAGCAGGAAAGGACACAATGAGTCAGTGGCGGAGGGGAACTGAAAATAAGGAAATATCCCGAGAAGGACTTTGTTTCGTTTGGGAATTACGGTTGCAAAGCACCATCCAGGGACAAGAATGGAATTAAGCATTTATTGCTGCTTGTTTTTCCCTGAAAATTCGGAGTAGATTCGTGCTGGGATGCATCGTTTGGGTGTTGCTAGAGCTGGGAATTTACCTGGAATTTGCATTTGGGGTGGAATGATGTCAGCATGGCTTGGATATCTCATTAAAAGTTGCAGGGCAATTAAAGTTATTTCTCTACAGTTATGTTGCACCAAAAATCAGGATTTTTCTTGCTGCTGCTGTGCCAGGTTGTGAGGAGAAACTGTGGCATAATTCCACTTTCCTAAGGGTTCCTTTTGGGAATGCCTGCCCTGAGCTGTGCTCTGCCTCTCCCTGCAGCTGATCCAGACAAGCCTTTCCCACTGGGATGGGATCTGGGCAAGGACGGAGCGGGATTTGTGTGGGAGGGGGTCGGTGGCGGCGTTGGGAAGCCCGGATCTCCAGGCAGGAATGCTGGAGGCAGGAGCTGGAAGCTCCAGGTTTTGGGGCTGCGAGTGCCCCCAGGAGCCAGGGCTGGAGTTTTTGGGGATCCCCAGGCTCTGCACACCCACAGGATGTGGGGCTGGGTGCCTCTGCTGCTTAATTCCTAGAAACTGAGGACTTCTTGCACCTGCAAAAGCCGATGTGGGCAGGAAGCAGCTCCGTGGGGTCCTTGCTGGTGTTTTTTGTGTGGAGCGAAAATC
Organism: Struthidea cinerea; assembly: GCA_013397865.1. Classification (NCBI taxonomy): domain Eukaryota; kingdom Metazoa; phylum Chordata; class Aves; order Passeriformes; family Corcoracidae; genus Struthidea; species Struthidea cinerea. The sequence continues at coordinate 84,185 of VZTI01004945.1, read as the reverse complement.
CCATCCCGTGGTTCCCATCGCCGCCCCTCCTGCGATGGATGGATCGGGACCGCCAGCCACGGCTGGGAATTCACCGGGATAACCTCCCTAGGGAAAAGCCCCAGGAGAAAGCCCCTTGCTCCCGGGCGGGCAGCGCTGCCAGGCCGGGATTTTGACACCAGACACCGGGATTTTTCCTGCCCTTGTGCAGGCTCGGGGTTATTTTTATCCCGCGCTGGCAGCGGCTGCAGAAGGACGCGGCTTCCCGGCCCCGCCGAGCCTCCGCTGCCTGGGGCTCCCTGACTTTATTTGGGAAAACCAAGGTGCTCCGGGAGAGCCGGGAGCGGAGAGGTGCTGGGAAAAGCATCCCGACCTGGGAAGCGCCTGTGGAGCGAGCCCTTCATCCCACGGTGCCGGCTGGGGAGCCCGGGGGGGACTGAGATGTCCCGTCGGGATCGGGAGCGATCCAGCGGCCGCCTGAGGAGCCGGGAGCGAGGGAGATGAGCCGGGAGGGGGATGATGGAATGGGTGACGTCATCAGGAAAGCAGCCCCGCCGCCCGGGGAGGGGAGCTATAAAAAGGTAAGGGACAAAAAGGGACAGAAAGGGGCCTTTGTGTGCCACCAGGCGGGACCCGCGGGAATGCTGCGGGAATGCTGCCCAAATCCCGCCCAGGCCGGTGGGATTCGGGGGCTGGAGCAGGGAAACTCCATGGATTTCATGCTGCCCTTGGCCCAGGGCAGCAAACCTAACTCCCTCCTTGTTTCCCTATCTCCTGGTGATCAACAAAATGCCAGGAGAAGTTTCCAAAGGCATTCTCCTACCTGGAAACCCCCGGGATTTTAAAGCAATTCGTGACGTGGCTCAAAACACACGAGTTTGCCTTGGGGTTGTGTTTACCCCGTGGGGGGGAAAAAAAAAAAGTAAAAGAGATAGAGCCACATTTTCTGTGGTTCTGATTTGTGTGTGAATCCCAGAATAGCCCCTGTGCTGGGCAGAGATAAAACCAGGCGCTGCCTGTGGCTCTGGGACTTTAAATATAGTCCTGGTCCGGGGCTGGGAATGACAGAGCCGGGCAAAAATAGCCCTGGTGGGCTGGCTGGGTGTCCCAGTGCTCCTGCTGGGTGTCCCAGTGCTCCTGGCCAGGCATCCCGGTGCTCCTGCAGTGTTTGGTGCCGGAGGATGTGTGGGAAGGGATTCTCCCTCTCTGCTCCCCTCTCCTGCCGAGCTGTGCCAGGGCTGGGGGCCCAGCAGGAGGATGTGGAGGTGCTGGAGAGAGTCCAGGGGGGAGCTGGGAATGTTCACCTGGAGAAGGGAAAACTCCAGGGAGAGCTCAGAGCCCCTTGCAGGGCCTAAAGGGGCTCCAGGAGAGCTGGAGAGGGACTGGGGACAAGGGATGGAGGGACAGGACACAGGGAATGGCTTCTCACTGCCAGAGGGCAGGGATGGGTGGGATATTGGGAAGGAATTCTTGGCTGGGAGGGTGGGGAGGGGATGGGATGGAATTCCCAGAGCAGCTGTGGCTGCCCCTGGATCCCTGGCAGTGCCCAAGGCCAGGCTGGACATTGGGGCTTGGAGCAGCCTGGGACAGTGGGAGGTGTCCCTGCCATGGCAGGGGGGGAATGGGATGAGCTTTGGGATCCCTTCCAGCCCAACCCATTCCAGGATTCTGGGATATGTTGGCCTTTTCCCTGGAGCAGCCACAGGCAGACCTGACATTGTGTTCTCACTCCCGGGCTCCGGCACAGGTGGCTGCTGCCCTTCCGAGCGGGAAGGTCAGGGGGAAGAAGGAAAACATCCGCCCTGGATTGTTCTGTTTTCCCTTAAAGATCAAAAGCAGCTTTTTTTGTTTAAAATCACTGTGAGAACCGAATTGTCCTCACTCTGCATGGGGCAGAAATGCTTTTATTTTTTGAATCAGTGCCAAAATACACATTTAAGTACCACGGGGTTATGCTTTCCTTGGAATTACCTTCACATTTTGAGGATTTGTCCATTATTCCTTCCATACCAGGCCAGAATATTTGATAGTCAAACCCCCCCTCGCTGTTTCCCTTCTCCATTTATATTTTTCCATCCCCAGCTCCGGATTTCAGCTGTCAGGTAATTTATCCAAAGCCTAAAGCCCGCTTCCCTCAGGTGTATTTTATTCCTCAGTAACTGCTCCCCATTTTATAATAACAAATAGGACTCTTGATTTCTTTATGGTCGTTAGCCCGGGCCTGCCTTGGAAAATGGGATCTTCCCAGCTCAGTCCTGGGAGCGGAGTCATTTAGAATCCTCAGTAATGACCTGGTGGAGAAAACAAATTGCACATTGATTAAATGTGCAGATGCCAGCCTGGGAGCAGCGGGGCCTGGTGGGGAACGGCGGAATTAAAACAGATCTGGAGAGACAGATCCGTCGGGAAGGAGGGAAAATGTCCAGCTCTGCCTGTATTTTAATGGGAAAAGAGCAGCTTTTGGTGCCCACGGAGGAGGTGGGGATGCCGGAGGAGGGAGAGGTCCCAGCTGGAGTGGAGGCTGGGCAGGAGGAGGTGGGGATGGGCTGTGGGCGCTGGATGTCGCTCGGAGCACAAGGAAAATCAAATTTAGACGGGAGGATGTGGGAGAGGATCATCTGAGCTGGGAAAGGGGAAATTTCCAGGGCTTGCTGGAATGTTGGTGCAGTGGCACAGCCGAGGAAATCCTGGGATGGGCAGCACGAGGAGCTGGCACCGACCTCCCTCGTTCTGCTTCCAATCCATTAAAAATTATTTTTCCTCATTTTTCCTTTTTTTTTTTTCCTGTTCTGCCGTGCCCAGCAGGGCTGGCTATTTTTAATCCTGAATCCGTCTCCATGTGATTGAGGTATTGATTATTGAAACCTGAAAACACAATGGCCTGGTAGAATTTCACCAGACCTGGAGCTCAACCCAAAAACTCGGTACCACTTGGTGTCGTGGGGTTTATTTTTATTATTTGAAGGATTTGAAATAAAAGGAGTTAGGTTATAAATGAAGTATTTAGGGAAGGGATTGATAATTTAATGGGCAGGGTAATAATGTGTGTAATCAGCACTGCAGCTGGAATTAAATCATTAGTTATTTTAGGTTAATAATTTGCATTTTGTCACACTCCCTTGTACAAAAAGGGGCTTTATTTTTCCTGAGGTGGGATATGGGAAGCACAATTCCATGAATTAACCCCATGGAAGCAGCCCAGCCCTGCCTGCAATGTTTCCTTCTGCTGTGTTTTCTGGATTGGGGATTAAGTGTTATTTCGTAATTAAATGTTTGAGGCTTTCCAAGTGTTCCTTCCATCAATAACTTCCTGAATTGGTTGTCGGGGGTGGCACGTGATCCATCAGTGACAGACACCGGGGGAGATTTTGAATCTAGATCTGAGATTTGCATTGACTGCACGTTGATTACGGAGTTATTGATCAGGGATTCATTTCAAATAATTTTGTTGCTTGCTATTTTAAACCACCCATACTTTATATTTATATTTTTATTTATTTTATTTTATTTTATTTTATTTTATTTTAAATTTATTTTATTTTATTTATATATAAAAATCCATCTTTAAACCCAGGGATAATTTGATGACCACGGTTCAAAATCCATCCCTGAGCATGCTGGCAGGAGAGGGATTTGTGTGGGTTTGGAAGGTGCTCAGGGAGGTGGAAGGTGCTGATGGAGGTGGCTGTGTGTGGATGTGGGTACAGATACTGGTGAATATGTAGGCACGTATCTATCAGCAGGTTTGGGTTGGAGCCAAATGATCTCTGAGGTCCTTCCCAACCCAAACCATTCTGTGGTTCCATGTGGAGAGAGATGGAATTGGAGATTCCCGCTGGGATGGGCTCTGTGGTTCACCCAAGTGTGGAATGCGTGGGAGATGCTGGACATCTGGGCGTGGTGGTGGGGCTGGTGGGACACGTCCCCTTCCCGTGCCATGGCCAGAGCTCACCCCTCCCTGTCCCTTCCCAGAGCTTCATCCTTTCCTGTCCCTTCCCAGTTCATCCCTCGCTGTCCCTTCCCGAGCTCATCCTTTCCTGTCCCTTCCCAGTGTTCA
>VZTI01004945.1:45902-76897 GCA_013397865.1 Struthidea cinerea | reverse complement strand
CTTCCTTCCTTCCTTCCTTCCTCCCTTCCTTCCTTTCTTCCTGCCTTTCTTTTTGGCCCTGAGAACAATCAGGGCGTGGATAGGAAGTGGTATCAGCTGCCAGCAGCTTCCCTCTCTTTTCCTGTGTGGACGCGACATTCCGTAGTGGATACGCCACCACAGCCCCGGGTGTTTCCCTCCAGCTCAACCTGGGTGGCCTTTCAGCACCCACTGATCTGCTGGGCTCCTCCGTCCCTTCAAAGCCCAGGAGCCCTGCTGGGAATCACTCGGATTTTTAAAGATGATCTTGCGGATTAAGATAAAAAAATAAATCCACGCCCTTCTCAGTTTCTGTAGAAGAGAGCACAAAAATAGCTCCAACTTTGCTGTGGCTTCTTTGCTTCCCCAGAGCAAGCAGAGCTCGTCCTACTCCGACAGAGACACGACGGAGGAGGAGTCGGAGTCCCTGGATGACATGGACTTCCTCACCAGGCAAAAGAAGCTCCAGGCTGAGGCCAAGATGGCCTTGGCTATGGCAAAGCCCATGGCCAAGATGCAGGTGGAGGTGGAAAAGCAGAACAGGAAGAAGTCGCCGGTGGCGGATCTTGTGAGTGGGGCCGGGGGTGACCCCAGGGGGGACTCCAGCCCTGGGACATCCACACCGCTGGTGGCTCTGGCTCACAGGGATGGCAGACACGGAGAGGAGAGGTGGAGAAGGGGCTGGCTTCAGGAGCTGGAAGGAGTTACGGGAGCGGGATGGGCGCAGGGAATGAAATGCTGGAGGTTGGTGCTGCCTTGAGGCTGCTCGTCCTCGGAGCTGGAGTCTGTTCATCCCATCCCATCCTGGAGCACTCCTGCCTTGCTCCAGGGCTGTCACCATCACCCTCACCCCCAACTCCATCAAATATTCCTGATCCTGGTCGACTGGGAGCCTTGGCCCCAGTGCTGTGTTGATGGTTGACCTCCGTTTGGTGGAGTCGTTGCTGCCCGTTTGTGGGGGGGGGATGCGAAACTGAGGGGACAAACTGCTCAGAAATAGAAATAATTGGAAGGAAACAGTAAAATATTGGAAGGAAGCAGTAAAATATTGACCATTTCTTTCCAGCTGCCACATATGCCTCATATCAGTGAATGCCTGATGAAGAGAAGTTTAAAACCCACTGACCTGAGGGACATGACCATCGGGCAGCTACAGGTGATAGTCAATGACCTTCACTCACAGATAGAAAGTAAGTGGTAATTGCTTAATTGTTCTGGGGTCTGTCTCCTTTAATTAAGAACAGTTCTCTGGCATAAATGTAAATATTCCCCACGGAAAGGGCTGTGCAGCCCTGGGCAGTGGTGGAGCCCCCATCCCTGCAGGGATTTAAAAGCCCTGTGGATGTGGCACTTGGGGAAAATCCCAACCTGGGGTCCCCAAACTCACCCCATTTCTCCCTGGGTCAGGCTTGAACGAGGAGCTGGTGCAGCTGCTGCTGATCCGGGACGAGCTGCACACGGAGCAGGATGCCATGCTGGTGGACATCGAGGATCTCACCAGGTGAAGCAGGAACTTCTCTCCCCTCACAGCTCCCCATTTACCACCAGCAGCGTGTGGGGGTTTTCCCTCAGCGGAATTTTGGGACTAAAGCTTTTGCCAGCCAGGATATTGGGAAGGAATTGTTCCCTGGGAGGGTGGGGAGGCCCTGGAATGGATTTCCCAGAGCAGCTGTGGCTGCCCCTGGATCCCTGGCAGCGCCCAAGGCCAGGCTGGACAGGGATCTGTCTTTGCCATCAGGAGGGCTGGACAAGGGGGAGAGCTTTGGAATCACTTAAATATTGATATTTAATAAGTGCTAAACCAAAAAGCCTTGCAGGATATGGACAGGTTCCCTAAAGGACTCCATCCCCTGGCAGCAAGGCTCGGGAAGCGTTTTCCTTTGGGATAATTGGGGATGGGCTTCAGAAATGGGAAGCGTTCTGAAATATTCTGAGTATTTTACTCAGAAATGTAAAGATTTGGGGTGAAAGGAGCTGGAAAAGAAGAGGCCCTGGGTAGTGTCAGCACACCAGGACTGTGATTCCAGACTGAAGCATTAAAGCTTGGGAAAAAAATGAAGAGCAAGTGGTGAGGGGGAAGTTTGGGATGGGAGCTGGAGCTGCGTCAGTGCCACCTCGTATCCTGGGATCTGCTCCTGTGTTTTGGGGAGTGCTTTGCTTCCTCCCTGCAATTCATAAATGGCATATTTTGGGAATGGTGGGGCACTGGCTGTCCCCATCCCTCCGTTATTTGGGGTAGAGGTGTTGGCCATACCTGTGGGAAGGGAGGGAAAAATCCCAGCTGCTTTGGCTTTTGGACAAACCCACTTTGGGGTTTGGAGAAACCCAAAGGGGCTTCCCTGGCCCTTCACCCACCCTCCTGCCAGGAAGGAGCCCCGGCAGAGATCTGGGAAAACTTCGTGTTTTCCTTGGGAAAACACAATTCCCAGCTTGGTGCCGGAGCGGACGGGTTGGGTTTCCCAGCTTTTCCTTGGCACAGGGAATAACAGCCCCTCCCCGTCCCCAGACACGCCGAGAGCCAGCAGAAGCACATGGCAGAGAAGATGCCGGCCAAGTGAATCCCGGAGCGCCCTCATCCTGCCTCTGTCCGTGTCCAGGGAATTCCAGAATTCCAGTGTTGCTCATTGACCATGTCCGAAGCTTTCTGTCCGGTGATTGGCCTCTGCTTCTTAATTTATTTTAATTTTTTTACTCGTGCCACTAAATATCAGGCATTTTAATAATAATAATAATAATAATATTATTACAGAAACAAAGAGAATTGTACAGTACTTATGACATTATAAATCATGGGCGAGAAGAGAGGGTAGTTTAACTTTATTTTTTGGTTGNTTTTATTCTTCACTGTAGTTCTCAAATAAAGAACCTGTTCTTGACGGTGCTATTCAAGTCAACAAAAAAATCCATGCCTGCCTCGTAGTGACGTCGTAGCTTTCAGTAATCTGTACATTTTACTCAGTTCTCAGCCTTTTGGGAATGTTGACTACCTGGCATTCATTTTTAGGTGTGCTGTTAACACTCGGTGGGGTGCGGAGAGTTGGGAGTTTTCTGTATAAAGCTGTAAAATAAAAATTACCACCATTGTTTCCTATGCCACGCCTGTTTGTTGCTGGCCGATCCTCCAGCTAAATGTGCAATTTATCAGCACCAGAAAGAGCCTTTTCTTTTCTTTTTTTTTTTTTTTTTTGCCTTGCTGATCACCTCAAACTGAGAGAGGAGAGGGGTTTTGGCGGAGTTATTTATTTGGAAGTTCCTAATTCTGTAGCACGTGGACTTCAAAGATTCTTCTGTAACACTGAGCCCTAAATTTGTGATGGTTGGAAGCAGCAGACACACAGCCCAGGGTTTTTTTTTTTAATATATTTTATTGCCTGGGCTGAACACTTAAATGAAATTTTAGAAAGAAAAAGAATAATCTGTGTTAAAAAACAGACAGCAAATAAAATGGATTAAAGGTGGAATTCCTCACCCTGCCTTTGGGAGAGGCTCGGAGCTGAGTGCTGTCCGTAGGAGAGGGGACACTGGGACACAGTGAATCTGTCTCCACCCCTCCTTCATTGGATGGTTTTTTTTTTTAAACCCAGCCAGCCCTTCCCAAGCCCCAGCCTGGTGCTCCCAGCAGCTTTTTACCTTTTAATTCTGCTTTCCTCGGGGGCAAATCCATCCCAGCCACGGCTCTGCCTGGTGACTTTATTCAGGGTGTTTGCAGAAAGCCTCAGCTGCATTCACTTCATCCCCTGCCAGGAATGTCTTCTATTAAAGGACTTTTTTTTTAACTGAAGGACTTTTTTCCCCCTTTTTTCCCAGAAAAGGCAGGGCTGGAAGCAGCCCTGGAGGGGTTTGGGGGGCTGGGCTGGGGGTTTGGTTTAATTTAGGGCTGTTCTGCCTTTCCCAAGGGTTTTCCAGTGCTATTCCCTGTGCCACAGCTCCCACGGGGATGGGATCCTGTGTTCCTGCTGGGCAGTGAGCGGGATCAGGGAGCAGAGGGATGGATTAGGGGCCCTCACCTGCAGCCCACACTGATATCAACCCTTTTCTTCCTCATTTTTAAATCTGTGCAGAAAATATACAGAAATATTGGCGTGCTGGTTTCCCTGCAGCCCTTGGGTGGCTGCCTGCACACGGGGAGAGCTGCTGGGTTTAAATTTCCCCCTCTAAAACCCCAAATTTGCAGCGTCTGACCCCAAAACCTCTCCATGGAGCCGCTGCCTCCCTCGGAAGCAGCTCTGGGTCTCAGGGAGGAGCTGCCTCCTGCTGTTATTTAAGGCATGAAAAGCCCCAAGTACACAAAGTTCGCTCTCAGCTTTAAGGGAAAAAAAAAAAAAATTAGAAAAATAATCAAGAAAGCCCCTGGCTGCTCCTGGGGAATCCCACAGCTCCCCCTGGCACCATCCAGCTCCGGAGCACCGGGATGAGGCAGCTGGGAAGGCTGGAATTCCATTCCCTTGCTAAGTGCTGGAGAGAATTTGTCATTCCACTCGCCCTGCGCTGGTTTTCCCCCTCCTGCCCTGGGGGATTGGGTTTTCCCAGGAAAAGATCCTGTTCCGGGTCTCCTTGGCTCCGTGTCCCATGCTCCGAGGGGTGCTGCGGACGGGGGCAATGCTGGAACTGATGGATTAAAGGATATTTCCTAAAGAGAAGGGTCTGGTGTGGTGTCCGAGTAAGATTTTGGTTTTGTGGTTTATTCCTGGGTCTCGGCCCCACTTGGAGCCTCCTGCATCCTCCTGGGTGGGGTTTTGATTCTCAGAAAAACATAAACTGTCCCCCACAGGTGGTGGATCCTCCAGCTGGGAATTGTTTTCCTTTTTGCTGTAGGAAAAGCACCTCCAAAAATCACCAGAAACACCTGGCTGAGGCAGCAAAGCCACCTCCCAGCCCTGCTTCCTGCTGTGGGAATGGAGATCCCTAAAACCCCACATTCCCAGCTCCCTGCCCTCCGTGCAGCTGTGGAAATACACGGAGAATAGATGGGATTTTTGGGAGCCCCATCCTTGCGGAGAATTTGGGGGTTTTTTTCAACCTAGCTTTAATTTTTAATTTTTTCTTATTTTTTGGATGCTTTTCTCCCATGAATGGGGCGTTTACAGGGCTCCACTGGTGACTCCCAGTGTTTGGGACCCCGGAGCTGAATTCCCCTCTGGAGTTTCAGAGGGAGAAGGTCCCTGGGATGAGCTCGCAGGGACAGTAAGAAGCAGCTTTTGGTATGAGAGCAGCCACTGCTCCGGGCTGGGGACCCGGATTTGGCACCCAGCCCCTGGATCCAAGGAATCCCCGTACCCAGCGCCCCTTGCCGGGAATTTTTGGGGGCGGGGGGAATGTGTTTGTTTAGAGAAAATGTTCAGAAGACTTAAAAATCAAAGAAAGCTGAGGGTTCGATGGGCTGGAGCAGGAAAAATCCACCAGTGCAGGGATCATGGGATTCCAGGATGGTTTGGGAGGGAAGGGAGCTTAAATCCCACCCAGTGCCACCCCTGCCATGGCAGGGACACCTCCCACTGTCCCAGGCTGCTCCAGCCTGGCCTTGGGCACTGCCAGGGATCCAGGGGCAGCCACAGCTGCTCTGGGAATTCCATCCCAGCCCCTCCCCACCCTCCCAGGGAACAATTCCTTCCCAAGATCCCATCCAGCCCTGCCCTCTGGCAGTGGGAAGCCATTCCCTGTGTCCTGTCCCTCCATCCCTTGTCCCCAGTCCCTCTGCAGCTCTCCTGGAGCCCCTTTAGGCCCTGCAAGGCCACAGCTTGGGACAAGGGATGGGAGCAGAGCTTTGTGAAGCTTGGAAATAATTTGGATTTTTTATGCTGCCTGGGCAGGGCAGGAATTGCTCCTTGGTGCTCCCTGTCCTGTCCCCACCCTGCTGCCCTCCAATGCCCCTTTCCAGAGTCAATCCTGGCCATCCAGGAGGAATTCTCCTTGCTTTTCCTCACCTGCTTCCAGCTGGTCTCACACCACAACATTCCTAAATATTTTTAAGCCTCATCCTAAATCCACCCGTGCTTGAAGGGCCTGAGCTGCCACATTAAATAAAAAATAACCCCAAACCATCCTCATGCCCGAGACAAGGCCCTGCTGACGTGGATTCCATCCCCCCTGGGAACTGGGATGAGCTTTATGAGCCAGCTGCTTCCTGTCAGGGAAGCCCTGCGGTTTGGGTTCCCCTTTTGGGATTTTCTGCCCTTTTTTGGCCCCCCCTCTCCAGCGGCTCCTGGGTGTGCTGAGCAGCATCTGCCCGGGCACCACCATGGAGTGGGAGCAGGGAAAACCAGGGAAGCTGCAGCTCTTCCATCCCTGGCAGTGCCCAAGGCCAGGCTGGACAGGGCTTGGAGCTGCCCGAGATAGGGGAAGGTGTCCCTGGAATAGCAGGGGTGGAACTGGATTATTTTAAACGTCCCTTCCCAACCCAAACCATTCCATGATTCCATAAAATCCATACACGCGGCCTTTTACCCTTCCTTTTCACCCTCCAAGGGAGAGGCACTAATGCACTTGTGACAATTAAGGTCTGTGCAGGCTCAGACGAGACCCTTTGGGATGGGGGACCCTCCCTCCGTGTGCCTCCCGCCCCAGCCCGCTCCGGGACATCCCTGCTGCTTCTCCCCGCTGCCAGGGAAGGCGAACAGCTCCCAGATTTTCCCTCTCCGAAGCAAAGGCACCCTTCAGCCCCGGGGAGGCTCCGTGGGCGGCAGCGGAGTTCCGCTCCCGCTGCCCCCCCGTCCCACGCCCCTGCCCGCCGAGTTTCTCTTCCCTCTTACCATAAACCAAAGGAAAGCCTCATGTGCAGGGCCTCGTCCTCCTCCTCCTCCGCTGCTCCAGGCACATCCTGCAGCCCACAGCAGCAGCAATTCCAGGGCCTTTTCCAGCCGGGATCAAATTTGCCTCTAAAGCCGCTTTTCCCGGTCCCTCGCGGTGGGATCAGCCCTTCCCTCTTCCCTCAGATCCACCAGCAGCTCCTTCCCAGTGGGAAAATCTTGTTTAAAGTCTCTTGGCTGTGGAGGGAAAGAAAAAAAGGATCGATGCAAAGGGATTTTTCCCGATTCTTGGTGGTGCAAAATGTTCTGACCCGTGCCAGCCTCTCCTGGTCCGTGGATTTTAGCGTTCGAGGCCGGATTGGGATTGCGGATGGAGAAATCGCCAGGGAGCGCTGGGAGCAAAGCCCGGGCACCACAGCGATCGTGCCCACAGGGCAGCACATCGGGGGGAGAAACTCACCTGGAATGGAGAGCCAAGTGTCCCATCCGTCTGAAAAATGGGAATTGCAGAGGTTTACTGGATCTCCGGAGCTGTTCCCAGGCGGCTCAGCTCTCCTCTGCTTCCGGGCGGGGCTGTGGGAGAAGGAATTTTCCCATCCCACCGTGGACAAAGGGCTTATACCCTCAGGCACTAGTTGGGAAAAATCCCATTGGATGCTCCGGGATTTTGCTGGAATAACCAATCCTGGCTGAGGGGACTGACCCCCAAAGCAAGGGTGAGAGCTGGAAACGGCTCTGCAGCTCCCAAACCACAGGGAGACGGATTTTTTGGGAGCGGGAAAGGGATCCCCATGACTGTCTCAGACCCCTCATCCTGCACCTTCCCACTGCCTGGGAATCTGGGAAGGGAAGGGACACAATCCCCGTGTCCCCGCAAGGGTCAGGGCCCTGCAGGAGAAGTTCGGGGTTGGGAGATGGGGCCAGAGCTGCGCAGTCATTTTGGGGCTGGTTTGGGTTTCCCACAGATCCCCAGAGCTGGATGTCTCCAGGAGACACCAAAGCCTCTGGACACGGCAAAAACCGGGATTTCTTCTCAGGTTTGGGTTTCTTCACGTGCCGAACAGCCGGGCCAGCGGGGGGAACGCCGCTCTGCCGCTCCCGGTGCCCGGCTCACGGGATGGCGAGCGGAGCCCTCCTCATTTTCTGCGCTGTGCATAAACCCCGGCGCTCATTTCTGCAGAGGAAGCCGCCAGGGCTGAGGGCTCTGCCAGCTCCTCTCTGCCCAGGACAATGCCCGGGGTGCCGCCCACGTCCCCTGATGTGTGAAACCGAGGATGTCCCCGTGCCCTCAGGGAGCCCTGGATGCTCCTCCACGCCACCCGAGCCATCCCTGCGGGCCCCTCCCCGGGCTCTGCGGTGATGGGAGCCACCGCAGCCTCCCCAGCGCCAGGAACCATCCCAAAACCATGGAATGGGGTGGGCTGGAAGGGAAAGCTCACCTCATTCCCACGGGCAGGGACACCTCCCGCTGTCCCAGGCTGCTCCAAGCCCCATCCAGCCTGGCCTGGGGCACTGCCAGGGGTCCAGGGGCAGCCGCAGCTGCTCTGGGAATTCCGTCCCAGCCCCTCCCCACCGTCCCGGGGAAGGATTTCCTCCCAAATTCCCACCCAGTCATCTGGCAGTGGGAAGCCATTCCCGCTTGCCCAGTGTCCCTCTCTGGCTTTCCTGCAGCTCTCCCACTCATTGCTTCCATGGGAAGGACTGGTCCCTTCCCCACCTTTCCTGCTTTCCCACCGAACTCCGGGAGCTGTACTCCACCTTCACTTCACCGGGACTGCATTCATTTCCTTTTTCTCCTCACCAAGGCACATCAAAACCATCAAATGTGGCCCTGCAGAGAAAATTCCTGCCAGGAGAGTGCCCAGCCTGCGGGAGAGGCGGTGCCGGGCTGGTCAAATCCTGGGCACGGCATTCCTGGGAATAACTCCTGCCCAATCCACGTCCTTGGGACTGGATTCCGGGGAATTCTCTGCCCGTGGGCCACCCCGGCAGCTCTCGGGGTGTCCCCAAGCACTGCAGGCTCTGAGCTCTGCATCTCCTCGGGTTTCCCAGCTGCTGGCCTGGCACTGCTTCCCTGGCATGGAATGGAGGATTCCATCATTAACGGGGCTTGGAAAAACGTGTTACAGCAAAGAAATGCTAAAAACACCCCGCTGATCAGCTCCTGCTCACCCAGTATCAAATTCCTTTCTTTTCTCCACGGGCAAGGCCAGCGTGAGCTGAAAGGGCAAACACAAACCCCGCAAGGAGAAAATTCCTGCTTTTTCCCCATCCCTGCTCTCCTCCTGCCTGCCCAGCCCAGCATCCACAGCCAGGGATGGATAAAGAGCAGAAAAAGCACCCGGAGCTGAGAAATTCTGTCAAGTGTGAAAACTGAAAGTGAGAGAGAAAGAGCTCCCCGAAAGTGCCACGAAACCACGGGCACAGCTGGCACCACCTCGTCACTCACAGGGTGCTTTCGGGGCTGGGGCGGGGAGGATGAGCTCACAGGATTCCCAAAATCCATGGGGGATGCACCTCTCCGTGCCCTGTGGAGGCACTGGGGATGGAGGTGCCTCAGCCACGGCACCCACCCCTCCCTGCAGCCCCATCCTGAAGGTTTTTATTCCTGTGAATTCTGTGGAACCTTAAAACGAACCCCACAGGGCTGAGGGACCCATGCGGAGCCATAAAATCCTGGAATGGTTTGGCTTGGGAAGGGACCTTAAATCCCAGTTCCATGGGCAGGGAACGGAAATAATTCTAAACCCGTGGGCTGGGCTGCGATGCTCCTTTGTGTTTATTCCACAGGATCATAAAATCATGGAATACTCTGGGTTGTTTGGGTTGGAAGGGACCTCAAAGCTCATCCAGTTCCACCTTCCACTATCCCAGGCTGCTCCAAGCCTCATCCAGCCTGGCCTCGGACACTTCCAGGGATGGGGAATCCACAATTTCTCTAGGCCAGGGCCTCCCCGCTATCCCGGGGAAGAATTTCTCCCTGATATCTGCTCCTCCCAGCTCAGTGGGAGAAGTTCCCTGCCCGAAATGCACCCTGTGTGCTTTTTAGGGAATCCCAACCCCAATCCAGGAGTCCCCAGCAGCTTCATCCCTTTCCCAGGATGAATCCCTTACCCTGGCAGGAGGACTGGAGCTTTGGAGCTTGCAAATAACAACCTCTGAATGTGGGGATCCCAAGTCTGGGTGGTCACAGAGCTGCCAGGCTGCTCCCTGGAATCCAACACGGATCATGGGGGAAATCCCAGGAATTCCGGTGGCAGCTGGAAGAGAGAAGAGCCAAGAGATGCAGGGGATTGAGCCAGGATTGAGAGGCTCCAGCACTCCAAGAAGGCTTCAGAAACTCCACTGAATCCCCCCCGATGAAATACCAGCATGAGCAGAGGTTTGGGGTTAGGAATTTCAGGGAATTCCACATTCAGTAAGAACCAACAGCCAAAAAACACCAGGAAAGTTTCTCCCAACCCTTTATTTTCCTATTTTATGGAGCCATCAGTTCCCAACCCAAATCAGAAGCAACTTCTGCCAGTGAGGCTCTTTTGGTGATAAATCTGACCCTGGATCTTCCCAAAAAATGATCCAGGAGCAAAAAAAATGGTTCAATGTTCCAAAAAATGATTCAGTGTTCCAAAAAAATGATTCAGTGTTCCATAAATTCTGAGAGTGGCAAAGAGGATCGAATTGGTTTTATTTATTGCATCCAGAAATCCCATCCCACACAGTATTTTCCCATTCTTTTTATGGAGCAATGATCCCTGTCTACAGCTGGGTGGGATATAATCATCCTGCAGCTTTAATTTATATTTCTCTGTAGTTATTGCTTAATTAGATATCTCAAATTATTGCTAATTGCAGTGCCAGGGAGTAGGGCTGCCCTACAAAGACCCAAACCCTTCCCACTGAGGATGCCCCAAGTGACTCCGTGACCTTCCCAGAGGGTTTGGAGCCTGTTAATGAGGAAAATCCGTCAAATTTTAAATTAGAACATCCCACAGCTAGTAGGAAATGTCCCTAAAGCTCATTTCCCTCAAAGCACAGGGTGATGCCCACGATTCTTACCTGGAAACCAGGATGGCCCTCACTTCCCTCGGCCAAAACGAAGCCCAAAATTCAATTTCTATTTACTCGAGGGGAGAGGAGCCCAGACTGAAACAAAAAGCCAGGAGATTTCCAGGAACCTCCCGCTTTTTCAGAAGAGCGTGGCTGGAGCAGATCCCGTTTCTCATCATCGACTCTCCAGGCCTCAAAACCAAACTGAGCACAGGGCTTGGGCTTTGGGGCTTTTCTCGCTGGGTTTCTTTCTTATTGCTGTTCTCCCTTTCTTTCTCAGGCAGGATTTTTAGGTATTGATCGGGCTGAGGGCACAGCCCGGAGCAGGGATTCCCCTCATTTTGCCTGCGTTAGATCAAATCCGATTTTACAGAGAGCCGGAACGGTCCTTATTTTTCTCTGGAGGGTAATTCCAACAGGAGCAAGTTCTGGTTGAAATAAAGGCATTGGAATTACATTTTCTTGTGGAAAATCATACAGCTGCTAACACTCTGAATAACTTAACAGTTATATGTTATATTTATGGTATTTGTTATATTTATTATATTTATTATATTTGTTATATTTATTATATTTATTATACTGGGGGGCCCTGGCACAGGGTGCCCAGAGAAGCTGTGGCTGCCCCTGGATCCCTGGCAGTGTCCAAGGCCAGGCTGGATGGGGCTTGGAGCAGCCTGGGATGGTGGAAGGTGGAATTGGATGAGCTTTAATATCCCTTCCAACCCAAAGCATTCCATGATTTTATGTTTCTATGGAATAAACACAAGGGAGTATCACAGCCCAGCCCACAGATCTTTAATTATTCCCATTCCATTCGAGCATTGCTTCCCATTCCTCTGGGAATGCACTTGCCCCGGGCTGCTCAAGGAGTAATTATCTTATTTTAATATATTATAATATATAAAATACTTTCTTTTGCTCTGATGTGATTCGTATAAATATTAATTATCAAGATTTCTCAATCAGGCTAAGCCTGGTCAAGTAGAGGATGCTTAGAGATGGGGGAGGAGAAGATGGATTTCTTCTTCCATTAGGAAAAAAAATTCACTCACCAGAATCAGAACCCCAGAATCCTGGAATGCTTTGGGCTGGAAGGGACCTTAAATCCCCTGCCATGGGCAGGGACACCTCCCACTGTCCCAGGCTGCTCCAAGCCCCTCCAGCCCGGCCTTGGACACTGCCAGGGATCCAGGGGCAGCCACAGCAAGGATTATAGGAGAGATATGTAGGATATCATTGGGATATATCCCAATTTATCAGCAAATTAAACCCAAATCCCACCCCAGTGCTGATCCCACTGGGAAACCTCGTGTCCTGCTGGGAGCAGGGACGGAGAGGTGGGCAAGGAAACCTGGAAAGCCGAAGTGGTGCCTTTCAGGAACACCCCTCAGCACATCCCAAAATTCTCTTTCGCTTTTGGCTCCCGGAAGACCTGGCTCCTACACGAGCTGGAAACCACAGCCCGCAGTGAAATGACGGGGCAGAAGTGAGAAACACCCAGAGAAATTGGAAAATGATGCACTGCTGGGATCGGGGCAAAAAGAAGTCTCAGGACACGCCACAGACTTCTTATAGGAAACAGTGGAAATAAAAAGAATCTGAAAATGCAATATAAAACTCTTGATTCATCCTGCTCCCTCCCAACTTCACAGCAAAAATCCCAGTGACTTCATGGCAGCCCCAAGGCACAGAAAAATTTTCTGCAGCCTTCTGGGTCCAGCTGAGAATGGCCATGAACAATAGGAGCCGATACTGAAATATTGGTTCATTATTCCAAATATTTCAGCAGAATCAAATATCCAGGCAGGTTTTCACAAATTTTCATTGATGAGACGTTGCCACTATAGAATCAGAGAATCATGGAGTGGTTTAGGTTGGAAAAGGTCTCAAAGGTCACCGAGTCCAACCATCCCCAGCACTGCCACGGCCACCGCTGAGCCCTGTCCGCAAGTGCCACATCCACAGGGCTCTTCAATCCCTCCACCACCACCCTGGGCAGCCTATTCCAACCCTTTCCATGAAGGAATTTTCCCTAATATCCAATCTAAACCTCCTCTGGTGCAACCTGAGGCTGTTTCCTCTTGCCCTGGTGCTCGTTCCTTGAGATGAGAGCAGGATAAAGAATGGAAATGGAAAAGCTGGGGAGAGATGATTTACAAGGGATGGAGTGACAGAACAAAGAGGGAATGGCTTCAAACTCAGGAGGCTTAGATGGGATTTTGGGAAGGAATTGTTCCCTGTGAGGGTGGGAGGCCCTGGCACAGGGTGCCCAGAGCAGCTGTGGCTGCCCCTGGATCCCTGGCAGTGCCCAAGGCCAGGCTGGACACTGGGGCTTGGAGCAGCCTGAGACAGTGGGAGGTGTCCCTGCCCGTGGGAATGAGAAGATCTTTAAGGTCCCTTCGAGCCCAAACCATTCCACGCTTTCGTGATTCCCCGAAAACTTCTCCACACGCCCCGCGCTGACTCCCAGCCAGCCCCGTTTTCCTGCCAGCTCTGCGCAGAGCCCCGAGGAAGGGAGCCCCGGCTGTGCCCCGCACATCCCCGTCCGTCCCAGCACCGCCACCTCCGCCCTGGGAGCCCCGCGCGGGATTCCCGGCCCCGCCGCTCTCGGGATGAGCGCGGCTGCCCGCGGCCCGGGGGGCGGGGGAGAAGCGCACGGGGGAACTCCCGCTCCTCCGGGGCCCCTATAAGAGCTGTCCCCGGCGTGGTCCGACGGCAGCGGGATGGAGCGGAGCGGCAGCAGCGGGAGCGGCACCGGGAACACCGGGAGCGGCACCGGGAGCGGCACCGGGAACACCGGGAATGGCACCGGGAACACCGGGAATGGCACCGGGAGCGGCACCGGGAGCGGGCGGGCAGCGCCGCCTGGCGGGGCCGGACGGGCGCTGCTGTGCCTGGCGCTGCTCCTGCCCCTGCTCCTGTCCAGCCCGGCCCGGGCACTGCCCACCCCGCCCGGCCACCGGCACCCCCCCGCCGAGCGCCTGGGCCGCTCCCGGGACCTGCTGGAGGCCGCCAACGCCTCCCTGCACCGGCTGAAGGTCCGCAGGGAACGGGACGGGAGCGGGAGGATGTGGGAGGGCCGGGATGGGGCGGTGGTGGCACCCGGGAGGATGGGGATGGGGTGGTGAGAGGATCCAGGAGGGTGGGGATGGAGCAGTGGTGGGATCCAGGAGGATGGGGATGGGGTGGTGAGAGGACCCAGGAGGGCGGGGATGGTAGCAAGCCAGGCAGTGCTGGGGTAACTGTGGTACCCAGGAGGGCAGGGATGGAGCAGTGGAAGCACCCAGGACGACAGTGGTGGTCCCCAGGCAGTGCTGAAGGCACCGGCTGGGCATCCAGGGGCTGCTGAGAGCACCCGGGAGGGCAGGGATGGGGTCGGGATGGCACCCAGGAAGGCAGGGATGGGGCAGCGGTGCTGCCAAAGCAGGAAATGCTGGAGCAGTTTTGGTGCCCGGGAGAGCGGGGATGGCCCCCGGGAGGGCGGGGATGGCCCCCGGGAGGGCGGGGATGGTCCCCGGGAGAGCGGGGATGATCCCCGGGAGGGCGGGGATGGCCCCCGGGAGAGCGGGGATGGTCCCCGGGCGGTCCCCAGGAGGTGCTGAAGGCACCAGCAGGGTACCCAGGGGCTGCTGAGGGTACCAGGAGGGTGGACGCTCCCTGGAGCCTCCCTTCAACTCTCCACCCCTGTCTCTGCTTTCATCCTGCCCTGACCAGCCCTTTAGGGCAGGGATTTGCTCAGGTCTCTTTCTTTTCCTATTTTTTTGCTAAAGGTTTTGCTAAAATTCCCTGCTATTTTCGCACCCTTCATCTCAGAGAACCACAAAAGCCCCAGCACCAGACAGGTGCTGTTCCCCACACTGCGTTTGCTATTTTTCTCTTTCTAAGAAATCCTTTCCATTTGAAACTCCACTGCCATAAAGTTCTCCATAAATTCCACGTCTGACAGAATAATTTAAAGCCACGGGGGCAGAGCAATTCCCAGTAAAACATAAAACAAACCGGTGCAAAACCCAATCTATTTCCTGTATTTCATATTTAACCACAGTCCTCACAGAGCCTCGCTCCTGGGGTTCATCTGAGCACAGACAGCTGAGACACATCAAATTATTGTGTGTGTTTACAGATATATATATATAGAAATACAGAAATTGTATGGTGAGGCTGGCAGTGACCCTTTTTTATCCCCTTTTCCCCCCAGGAACTCGGCTCCCTGGGATTCGAGTGCACCCTCGAAGAGGTGGATCTGGAGGACATCACTGAGAACCAAATCAACACGATCAAAGCCTGCACGGCCGAGGACCCAGGGGTAAAACAGCGAGAAATCGAGAGAAATCGAGAGAAAATTTCAGCTTTACCTCATAGTTTCACGGCATACATAACCCATTAAATCACAAACCCTCTCTTCTCTCGTTTAATTTGCAGCTCGGGAACTGCCCAGCCCTGGAAAGATCAACTTTTGATGAGGTAAATGCGATTTTCCCCCAGAACCCCTTCTTTTGCTGGTGGGGTGTTTCAGGGAGCAGCGCATTCCCGCTTTTCCTGACGATTCCCTCCTTCCCAGGGAAAATGCCTGCAGGGCATCTCCGAGGACCTCAGAGCCTACCGGGCACAGCTGAGGAAGCTCAACGACCCCCAGCTGCTGGGGACCCTCGACGGGATGATGGAGGTGAGGATTCCCGCCTGGATTTACCCCGAAATTCAGGAATTAGGGAAGAAAAAGCTCCATTTCCCCTCCAAATATTGAAATATATCAGACCTGCCGCACTGGGTGTGACACAGGCTGGAGTAAAGCTGGATAAATGCTTCAGATTTCACCCTCAGTCTATTCACGCAGTCATTAAATAGTTCTAAATTTTCCTGATTAATGATAAATTCAGTATTTCAAATTTCACCCTCAGTCTATTAATGCTACCATGAAATATTTCAAAATTTACCTTAATTATAATGTTTGATATTTCAGATTTCACCCTCAGACTATCAATGCAACCATAAAACATTAGAATATTTACCCTCTTAATGATAACATTAAATATTTCAACTTTTACCCTCAGTATATTCATGATAAATTAAATATTTCGAAGTTTACCCTCAGTCTATTAAGGCTAACATTAAATATTTCAAAACTTTCCCTATTAATATCACTAAATATTTCAAATTTCATCCTCAGTAAATTAATGTTATTGTTAAATACTTCAAATTTTACCCTCAGTCTATTCATGATAAATTCAATATTTCAAATTTTACCTTCAGACTATCAATGCAACCATAAAATATTTGAAAATTTACCCTCTTAATGATGACATTAAATATGTCAACTTTTACCCTCAGTTTATTCATGATAACATCAAATATTTCAGCTTTTACCCTCAGTCTATTAAGGCTAACATTAAATATTTCAAAACTTTCCCTATTAATGATATCACTAAATATTTCAAATTTCATCCTCAGTAAATTAATGTTATTGTTAAATACTTCAAATTTTGCCCTCAGTCTATTAATGCTATCATGAAATATTTCAAATTTTACCTTCAGACTATCAATGCAACCATAAAATACTTGAAAATTTACCCTATTAATGATAACATTAAATACTTCCAATTTTACCCTCAGTCTATTCATGATAAATATTTCAAATTTTACCCTCAGTTTTTTCATGACAACATCAAATATTTCAGATTTTACCCTGAGTCTATTAAGGCTAACATTAAATACTTCAAATTTTCCCCTCAGCCTATTCATGATAAATTAAATATTTCAAATTTTACCCTCAGTCAATTCACGATAACATCAAATATTTCAGATTTTACCCTCAGTCTATTCATGGCAACATTAAATATTTCAAATTTTACCCTCAGTCTATTAAGGCTAACATTAAATATTTCAAAACTTTCCCTATTAATGATATCACTAAATATTTCAAATTTCTTCCTCAGTAAATTAATGTTATCATTCAATATTTCCAATTTTACCCTCAGTTTATTCATGATAAATTAAATATTTCAAATTTTACCCTCAGTCTATTCATGATAAATTCAATATTTCAAATTTTACCTTCAGACTATCAATGCAACCATAAAACATTTGAAAATTTACCCTCTTAATGATAACATTAAATACTCCCAATTTTACCCTCAGTCTATTCATGGCAACATTAAATACCACAAGTTTTATCCTCAGTCTATAAATGCTATCATGAAATATTCCAAATTTTACCTTAATAATATCATTAAAAACTTCAGATTTTACCCTCAGTCTACTCATGCAATCATTAAATATTTCAAATTTTACCTTGTTAATGCCATAATGAACTATTTCAAATTTTACCTTCATAATGATAACATTAAATACTTCAAATTTTACCCTCAGGCTATTAATGATAAATTAAATATTTCAACATTTACCCTCAGGCTATTCATGCTAACATTAAATATTTCAAAATTTACCTTAATAATGACATCATTAAACACCTCAAATTTTACCTTATTAATGCCATAATTAAATCCTTCAAAATTTACCCATTAATGCTATCATTTAGCACTTCAAATTCTACCCTCAGCCCATTAATGCTGACAATTAGTATTCAAGAATTCACCCTATCAATGATCAATTAAATAGTTCCAGTTTTACCCTCTCTCTACTGAGGATAAATTAAAATATTTCAACATTCACTTTCTTAATGATCAATTAAATATTTCCAGTTTTTCCCTCATTCCATTCACGATCAATTAAATATTTCCAATTTTTCCCCTCATTCCATTCACGATCAATTAAATATTTCCAGTTTTTCCCTCATTCTATTCACGATCAATCAAATATTTCCAATTTTTCCCTCATTCTATTCACGATCAATCAAATATTTCCAATTTTTCCCTCATTCTATTCACGATCAATCAAATATTTCCCATTTTTCCCTCATTCCATTCACGATCAATCAAATATCCCAAATTTTTCCCTCAACACACCCCTACTCCCCGGTCTTGCCTTTATCCCCGAGGGGGTAAAACTCCAAGGGGATTTTTGTTTTAGGCATTTTCTGGACTGGCTGTGACCCTTTTCCTTGTGCAGGCCCTGGGCAGCAGCGCTGGGAAGGTTCCGGAGGCACTGGCGGGATCGGGATTGGGATTGGGATCGGGATTGGGATCGGGATTGGGATCGGCCCCGTTCCCAGAGAGGCTGAGGCTCTGCAGCATCCTCCAGGCTTTCCACATCCGCAGCGTCACCATCAGCAGGATGCTGAGCTTCCTGAGCTCCCTCTGAATCCCGGGAATCCGCCCAGATCCCAAGGAGATCCCGGAGGAAAAACAGCGGGATCGACACCCGTCGGCTTCCAAAGGAATTCTGAGTTTCGCAGAGTTCCCACAGATCGTTTCTTTAGGGAGTTGGGCCTTTTAAACCATGTCAGATTCCCAGATTTTTGGAATTTAAGCTACATCCGAGCACCAAAACGCTCCTAACTCTAATTTATCCACATTTATCCCGCTGATTTCTCAGGAATTGAGACCTATTTATGATAATCCATTTCCTTGGGGGTGCCTTCCAACTCAGGATATTGTATCCCATGATTTATTTATGATGATATTCCATTCTATTCCATGATTTATGATATTCCCTGATTTATTTATGATGATATTCCGTTCTATTCCTTGATTTATTTATGGTGATATTCCTGGATTTATTTATGACATTCCCTTCAATTCCCTGATTTATTTATGATGATATTCCTGGATTTATTTATGATATTCCCTTCTATTCCCTGATTTATTTATGATGATATTCCTGGATTTATTTATGATGATATTCCCTTCTACTCCCTGATATATTTATGATGATATTCCTGGATTTATTTATGATATTCCATTCTATTCCCTGATTTATTTATGATATTCCCTTCTACTCCCTGATTTATTTATGATGATATTCCCTCCTATTCCCTGATTTATTTATGATGATATTCCCTATTTATTCTATTTATTGCCTAATAAAATCAAACTTTGCTCCAAAACCACGGTGATTTTTTTTTGTCCCTTGGGATCCAACACGAATCCCTTTAAATTCTTTGGATATTGCTGGCATGGGAAGGCACATCCCTGAAATTGGTGTCTTTTAAAATCCAAGTTTCCATCTTGGATTGGGTTGGACGGGGCTTGGAATAACTTGGGATAGGGAAGGTGTCCCTGCCCGTGGCAGGGGTTGGGATGGGATGGGATTTAAGGTCCCTTTCATCCCAAAAAACCCCTCTGACGGCACCCCCAGCTTTTCCAGGCACTGAGGAACAACTTCCATCCTCCTCCTCTTCCCAGGACATCAACAACTTCCCGACACTTCATCTAACTCAAACAAAAAATCAAAATTCAGATGGAAATAATGGAAATCTTTCCTGTTTAATCCTTTTTTTTTAAAAGTATGTTTTCCTTTCCCAAACATACACAGAGGAACATGATCCCAGCTATCCCACGGCCTTAAAAACAAGACAATCCTGGGTCTGCTCCCTCCTCTCTTCTGCAAATACCGCGTTTCCCGATTTTTTTCCGATCCTGTAGCCCAGGGATTTGGGCTCCTCCCATTTTCAGCACCTACATTCTAGTCAAGTTCAGATAAATCAAGTACAAAAAAGAAGTATAAAAAGTTCCTCGTACAAAAAAGAATTACACAACGTAAAAAACGGAGACAAACTATACAGAAAAGAGGGGAGAAGAAATTCCAGGGGGGAATTCCGAGCTGCCTGGAGTTCAGAGTGGTGTTCCCCTTCTTTGGGAATCTTAGGAAACAGAAGCACAGCTTAGGCAGGACTGAATGTGCAGGATATACACAATAATTCTATATATACAGTGATTATCCAAAGGAATTTGTGGCAAGTTTAGGATTATTCTTCCCTGATCCATGAGAAATCCGATGCACCTCACGATTCTGGCAGTTCCGTGGTTTTTGGAAGGGGATGAAAGTTTCCAGGGGGATTTTTCTCCCTGTTTTTCCCTGATGGAAATAAAAACCTTTCCCAGGTGATGAAAAAGGTAAATTGGTTTCTTCCAGTGTTCGTGTCTTTCCCTGGGGGTGAAGCCCAGAACTCCGGGATCCACCTCTCCTGAAAGTCTTGGAAGCGGCTTCTATCCACACAAAATTCCATTCACATTTCCCTGGAGGATCCTGCCTGAGTGGTGATGCCCTGAACCTTCCTGAATCCCAGCAGGATCCCAGAGGAGCGGAATGGTTGGACTGGGAAGCTCCCTCCTCCTCCTCCTCCTTCAGCTGGCTCAGCTCTGAGCCAAGAAACCTGAGGGAAGGAAAAAGCACACATGGATTATGGGATCTCTGGGAGTTCCTGCAAGACTCCAACGGAGAAAGAAATTGAATTTTAAAATATTCAAGTTGAGAAATAAATGTACCAAACCCCCCCGAGGCAGCACGAGGCTGCAGCACAGAGCCTGGGAGGGAGAGCTCTCCACCTTTTCCAGCCAGGTTGTTTCCAGGGAGGATTAGTCACGGAATTAGGCTGGAAAAGCCCTCTAGGACCATCCAGTCCAACCATGCCCCCACTCCATTCCAGGGCCAGCACTGCCCCACATCCCCAAGTGCCACATGTCCGATCGATCCCTGCAGGGTGGTGACTGTGCCAGGCCTGGACAGCCCTTTCCATGAAGAAATTTTTCCCAATATCCAATGTAAACCTTCCCAGGCACAACCTGAGGAGTTTTGTCCCACATTTCCTTTTGTCCTGAGTTAAGGAATTAAGAAAGAACAAAGTTTTGCTGTTGCCCAAAAACCCCACATTTAATTTTTGAGGACAGTTGCCCTTGGCTGGCTGAGTGCATAGAATTATGGAATGGTTTGGGTTGGAAAGGACCTTAAAGGTCATTTAATTCCAAGCCCTGCCGTGGGCAGGGATAATTCCCAGCTCCCTGAATAATCTGGATTTGCAGAAGGCGAACTGAACACAAGAACTCCACAGCAAGGAGGGGGAGCTCCCTTGGGAAATCCATTCCCACAAGGGATGGAACCACCAAGTCATCCAGCAGGGAAGGTGTTCATCAACCATTCCTGAAATAAAGAGCCAAGCAGCTCTTCTTGGGACTTCCAGGGAATCCCAGGAACTGGTTTGGACACCCAGGTCATGCTGAGTGCTCTCCACACCCAGGGCAAAAATATTCTTCATTTTATATCCATTTCTGAAGGGGAGGATAAAACCACCCCAAAACATAAAGTCACTGCTGAAAGCAGAAGGGAGACAATTCTGACCTCCATAATAAACCATGCACTGGGGATTTGTGAATTCCCTGATGGGAATTCCCAAAGCCCAGCTGAGCCAGGGATGGATTCAGTGACCAGGGAGCCGATACCTTGCAGCGCCTGCAGGATCTCGTAGGTCGCTTTTTCCCCGAGGCTCCTCTGCAAAGCCTCCGCAGATCCATTGCCCTGCTCCCTGTCTCTCCACTTCCTCAGCACCAGGAACTTCTGCATGTTCACCTCCTCCTCCATGGCCCGGATGTCCTCGATGTCCTTCATCTCCATCTGCAGACACTCGATGGCGATCTCCCTCCAGCGCCGGTCCAGGAGCTTGGCGATCACCAGCAGCTGTTGGTCCGTTAAGCTTTTTGTGCCCATTCCCTCTGAAAAACATCGGATTTTCCCCAATATCCAACCCCAACCTTCTCTGCTGCACCTTGAGGCCGTTCCCTCTCCTCCTGTCCCTGTTCCCTGGGAGCAGAGCCCGACCCTCCCGGCTGCCCCCTCCTGTCAGGGAGTTGTGCAGAGCCACAAGGTCCCCCCTGATCCCCCTTTTCTCCAGGCTGAGCCCCTTTCCCAGCTCCCTCAGCTGCTCCAGCCCCTTTCCCAACCCCATTCCCTTCCCTGCACACGCTCCAGCCCCTCCATGTCCTTGTGAGGGTCCCAAAACTGCCCCAGGGCTGGAGGAGCCTCAGCAGTGCCAGCACAGGGGACGGGCACTGCCCTGGGACTGTGGCCACTGCTGGCACCTCCTTGGCCACTGCCGGCTCATGCCCAGCCACTGCCAACCACCACCCCCAGCTCCTTCTCCTCCCCAGCTGCTCTCCCCCAAGCCTGCACCATTCCAGAGGGAAAAACCTTTTAAAAAGCGAGCTGAGTTTCAACTCCCAGGACACAAAGCAACCCCAACCCGGCTCCTTCCGAGGCCACAGCGAGGCCCCACCTGCGGTGCCGCCAGTCTTCTGCTTCTTGCTGTGGAGCCCCTCTTCCTCCAGGATGCTGAGGGCTGGCTTCCGCTTCTTCACACCTGGGCAGGGGTCGGGGGTGCTGTCACTCGTGTCACCTCTCCCCAGAGGCAGAGAGGGGCACGAGGAACAGCCCACCCCAACCCCGGGCTCTCTGCAGAGTCACTCACTGGCTGCGCTCCTCCTCTGCTCGTTCTTGTTCTGGTCATAATGGATCCAATCCCCTGGGAAAGGCCACAGGAGAAAAACTGTGAGGGAGGAATTCCAACTCGAATTCCCAGTGCCGGGCCCCACCTCCAGGAATTCCCAGGCACAAAGCAAAGCTGTTGGGTGGATTCCAGCCCCTGAGGTTTGATAGAATGAGATTTTTCCCCTTTTATTCAACGTGCTGCAGCAGGCCCAAATAGGCCGGAGAGATTGCAAGTTATGATGCAAAATATGCAATTTCACATTACATTATACAGTTCTGTGGATAATATATGGAATAATATGTTATAATGTGGAATAATAGGCAGGGGGGTTGGAACTAAACAGTCTTCCAAAAAAACCCATTCCATGATCAGCAACTCTGCTGGGAGGAAAGGCTGGGAGAGCTGGGATTGTTCAGCCTGGACAGGAGAAGCTTTGGGGTGACCTCACCGTGGCCTTGCAGGGCCTGAAGGAGCTGCAGGAAAGATGGAAAAAGACAATCTACAAGGAATGGAGGGACAGGACACAGGGAATGGCTCCCAGTGCCAGAGGGCAGGGCTGGATGGGATATTGGGAAGGAATTGTTCCCTGGGAGGGTGGGCAGGCCCTGGCACAGGGTGCCCAGAGCAGCTGTGGCTGCCCCTGGATCCCTGGCAGTGCCCAAGGCCAGGCTGGACACTGGGGCTTGGAGCAGCCTGGGGCAGTGGGAGGTGTCCCTGGAGGTGGAACTGGATGGTCTTTAAGGTCCCTCTCATCCCAGACCATTCCCTGGTTCCCAAGGACTCACTCTCTCGGAGTTTGGCTTTCCAGACGGTCTCATCCGAGTCCTGCTCCACCAGGGACATGGTGAAGTCATCAGGCTTCTCCAAATACACTTCAAAGTAACTCTTCATCTTCAAGAGTGACCCATCAACAAATTTAATCTCCTACACAACAGAAACATGTCAAAAATAAATATTTCTCTAAAATAAACCAAAGAGAAGCAAATTGGCTGTTGGGACAGATCTGAGCCTAACTCCAATCTCCCCAGAGTTCTGCTGCTGACTTCAGCATCAGGATTTCATCCCAAAATTTTAGGGCTCCAAGAGGCAAATGGTTCCTTTCTGTGCCACATTTCCAGGGCAGCTGCAGCGCAGGAAGCGAGGGCTGTGTAAGGGACTCACCTCAGGAGTTATTTCAGCTTCTGGCTCACAGATCAATCTGTACTTCTTTCCTTCCTGCAGTAGTTTTTGGCACACAGCTGGCTTGTCGATTTTAACAAATTTCTTATTTGAGTGCTTCACACTTTTTGAGATATCCTGAAATTTAAAAAATACCATTTCAAGGTTAATATCTCAAGGCTACTCATTCCAGCAGATGAATTTACATTTAAAACCTGTGTTCATGAGGCTCCCTGGGCTGTTCTCTGGCCCCAGCTGCACAGCACAGCCATGACCACAAACTTCCCAGAAAGCTGTGGAATAACCACCACACTCAGAAAGCATCACCAAACCTCTCCAGCTGTTCTGCCACGGGGGTGAAATGAGATAAGAGAGTTTGCAACCCCAATAAAAGGCAGGTTTTTGTCACTGTCCTCACTGTAATAGGGTAAATTCAAGTCCTGCTCCTGCCAGGGCTCCTGAATGATCCCACAAACCCAATTTCCTAATTATAACCCACTGCAGGGCAGTGCAAGGAACTTTCTAGAGCTGTAATTTTATCCAGGGTTAGTTCCATGGCCTCTCTTTTCTCCGCAGACAGGCTCTGTTCTCCTCTGAGCTTATTTTCTTATTGGTCCTGAGCAGCAGGAAAGTTGGTGGCACCTGGATGAATTCATTGTCAGCTGCTTTCCCAAATTCCCAAATTTTCACTGGGGACTCCACCACTGCCCTGGACAGCCTGTTCCAGTGCTTGACTAGCCTTTTCCTGGAGGAATTTTCCCTGATGTCCAACCTAAAGCTCCTCTGGTACAACTCGAGGCTGTTTCCTCTTGTCCTGTCGCTTGTTCCTTGGGATGAGAGCAGGATAAAGAATGGAAATGGAAAAGCTGGAGAGAGACGATTTACACTGGATGGAGTGACAGCAAAAAGGGGGAATGGCTTCAAATTCAAAGACTGTAGGTTTAGATGGGATATTGGTCAGGAATTCTTCCCTGGGAGGGTGGGCAGGCCCTGGCACAGGGTGCCCAGAGCAGCTGTGGCTGCCCCTGGATCCCTGGCAGTGCCCAAGGCCAGGCTGGACATTGGGGCTTGGAGCAGCCTGGGACAGTGGGAGGTGTCCCTGCCATGGCAGGGGGTGGAAAGAGATGGGATTTAAGGTCCCTTCCCACACAAACCACGCCAGGATTCCCCACCCCACCCAGCCCGGGCTGTACCTTTATGACGGAGTCGTTGTTGGTGGCCACGAAGACCCAGAAGGACAGGGAGGGGTGCTCATCGTTGGCTTTGTAGAGGATGACAGCCCCGTGGTACTGCAGGGGCTCCTGGCTCTGGATCAGGGGTCCCACGGGGGACAGGGAGCTCACCACCCACTTGACGTGCGACGCCGAGAACTCGGCCGAGGGCTCGATGGCCGCGCCGCCGCCCTTGATGTGCAGCACCTTGAAGGCCACGCCGCCGGCGCCGCGATCTGCGGGGGACACCCCGGCGCTCAGCACCTCCAGAGCATCCCCAGGCACCATCCCCAGCCCCTGGCCCCACACTTGTGAACACTGAGAAGTGTTAGCAGAGACATTTCCCAGCTTTCTGCAGCACTCTGTGAGAGCTCTGTTTCTCACAGAAACTATGAAAAACAGCGCTACAGTTCTGTAAGCAAACTTTCTCCATCTTGCACCTGCAGTTGTTGTGCAGTATTGTTATGGTATTGTCTGGGAAAATATTCTGGAAGGTTTCAGCCAACCAGTACGGGGGGCGGATGGTCGGTGACCAATGACCTTATGCCACGCTGGCGCCCCAAGTTATATAAACTGATTTATAACTAAATAAACGAGTCATTATTTCTCCTGAACTCGTCATGCCATCCCTCGCCGTCAGTGCCGCTCGCAGCGACGCACACTGTCCTGGGTTGCAGTATATTCTATTACCATTCTCATGAGTTGTTAAGACGGGGTGGGGTAGTGTCTCCTGGCCTCCTCCCTCCAGTCTATCTTTCTGCTAATGGCCCATCAATGCCCTGCCCATGACTCAGAGATAACTCCCCCTGGACTATCTTCTGCTAATGAGCCCATCAACACCTGGCCTCATGACTCATCATCCCATTGTGGGATGCTCCGCCCAGGGGGAGGAGCCAGGCGTTCCATCCTGCATATAATCTGAGACTCTGGACATCACAGATACCCCCTTTCCACTGGATTTCCCAGAGGACAGGAGCTACATAGCCACCACTGGACCTTCCGAGGAGGAGCAGACCCTTCGACCAGACCACCGCTTCGACAGAGCCACATCCACCACTTCAGGAGGACTGCAGTCACCATCTTACTGGACTGCTATTGCCACCCTGATCAGCAGGGTGTCAGGTTGTAACCTGACGCTGTCAGTTTAACCCACTGTTTTTTCCGCCTTTACTTTTTTTTTTAATCATTATGATTATTTCCCTATTAAATTGTCATTCTGACTTGGTGCCTCCCACTGGTTCGTTTTCAAACGAGAACACACGCTCACCCCCCAGGCAGAGGCAGTGCGGGAACTGGATGGAGCTGAGCGCGCCGGGCGCCTGGCAGCGCACGTCGAACAGCGGCCCGCCCACGATCCAGGGCTCTTCCACCAGCTGGGCGTACTTGCTCCAGGACAACAGGGAATACATGATCCTGGCGGCGCCGGTCACCTCGAAAATCAGCCCAGTGACGCTGCACTGGTAGGAGCCCTCCGCGTCCAGCAGCGCCCTGCAAGGGACATCCAGCACTCGGCAACGCTGCCGGGGAAAAGGGAGCAGCTCCCTCCCGCTTCATCTCAGCGGCACAGCGTGCTCGGCTCGCAGGGTCTGAGCTGTCACCGGGCTGCTAAAAACTGCTGAGGGCCCACCCAGCCCATGCAAAACAGCTGTAAATGAGTGTTTTGCATAAAGCCTCCCGCACCAGGAGCTGCTCTCACGTGAAGGGCTCAGTGTCAGAGCCAATGTTTTCCGTGGATAGCATCAGCAGCCAGCGTGGAGAACAGCACGGGATACAGGGACATCCCACAGTGCCAATTCCAAGGCAGACAGAGGGGGAACAGCGCTGCATCCAAGGGAAAATGCAGGGCTAAAGGGGAGGGTGAAGCAGGGCAAGACCCCTCATGTGCATCCAGGCTGAAACGAGCACATAAAAAGGGGCCTGCTGTTAATTACTGCAGCAAGACAAGGCAGCACCCTGGAAAACTTCCAAGAGTTCCCTTGGACCAGGATCTGGAGGCAGCACAGGCTCTAAACTGTGATTTCTAAGGATTGGGGTGCACCTTCCAGTACAAATCCAGATGCATTTGTGCGGACAATGAGCTGTTCTCCCACTTAAACCAAAGACTGAAGCACCCTGATGAGAAGAACGCAAACTTAAACCCATTACATTCAAAAAATTCATACATAAACTGTCCTCCAGCAAGTCTCCTGGGGGTCACTTGCTCCTTCTGGTCCTGGAAACAGATTTAAAAAAAAATTATCTTTAAAAAGGTTAGGAGAAAGTAGGATTGCAGTTTGCAAACGATCTCTTGCAAAAGAAGTGGGTGGCTTTTCCCTCACAAACCTACATTTCCATTCCTGCAGTGCTCACAGGGTGGCAAGCAGCTCCCTCCTGGTGGGAAAAGAGGAAGATGAGCTCATGAACAGCCAAGTAATTCAAGAGCCAGGAGTAAAAAACCCCTCAGGAGATCTGTTCCTACCTGACTCATTGCAGTGAGGTGGGGATTCCTTCTCCTCCTGTTCTTCCTCTAGGAAAAAGGAGTTTGGAGTAAATACTTCAGTCTCCAGAGGGTTTCTGCTCCCACGTTCACCCAGGAC
Organism: Struthidea cinerea; assembly: GCA_013397865.1. Classification (NCBI taxonomy): domain Eukaryota; kingdom Metazoa; phylum Chordata; class Aves; order Passeriformes; family Corcoracidae; genus Struthidea; species Struthidea cinerea. The sequence goes on along the minus strand of VZTI01004945.1, from coordinate 49,761 downwards.
AACCCCACAATTTCATTTGCTAAAATTCAGCAAATCCTAAGGAGAACATTCCTGAGAGCCCTTGCAGGCTTTGCACAGCGTGGGGGTGAAGCTGAACATCAGGACACCAACTTGCCAACAGCTCCTAAGCTGCCCAAACTGCTGGAAATTTTCACAGGGGTTGAAGATTCATCCTCAGGATGAGCCTCAGGGTGCCAAGGACAAAGTTCAACCCCCGGCATGGAAACTGGGAACAGCATTCCCAGGGAGCAACCACCATATTGTCTGCAGTATGTTCGTCCCTAAAATGATTTAAGAGTGCCTGGATTCTCCTGGCCGAATCCAACAGGGCGGAATTCCAGCAGAGCCGACACCTCAGGCCAAAGGTTGTGTCCTGAGGGGTGGATTTGGGAGCAGGGGAGTGGCAGAGCCTCCGTGCCAAGAGCCAGGATGAGCTGCTTCCCATCCCAGCCTCCTCCCAGGAAAAAGGGATGCTGGAGGCTGTCCCAGAGCTATCCTGGGACTCCAACACCCTCCTGGGCTGGGAGAGCCAGAGAAGGCCCCGCTGCAGCAAACAGCCTGGCAAACAGCAGCCAGCAGCTGGCTGCCTTCCCAAGCCCTGCTATCCCATCCCCGAGCTGCAGCAGGACTGGAACGGCACCAGGAACACTCCCTGCACGTGGAAGCTCGTGGCCTCCGCCCGCCACTTCCTAGGGATGCTCTCCAGCAGCTCCTTTTCCCAAGAGATACGGAGGGGTTGGCTGGGCCAGCCGGAAATCCTTCCTGCCATCCCACAGCACACCTCGGGCATCGTTTATCCGAGCTGGCTTCCTCCTGCTGAGCCAGGGGTAGCAGGGACAAGGAACCACACTCACCCAGCCTGCCTCCATCCCACTCCTCGGCATCTGGGGAGAAAAAACATTGGAGCTGTTTCATTATCAGTGCTACACAAAAGCAGAATAAACTGCCGCCACACAGCCCGTGGAAGCGCAAACCCAGCAACAGCAAACGCTTCCTTCCATTCTTTTCCTGCCCATCCTGTTTGGCCAGTTCTGTGGCCAACTCTTGAGGAAATGTATGGCCTCTTGGTGTTTGGACAACTGCTGTGGTGTAAAAATATCCGTGGGCATTGTGTGTGCAACACCCACGGGTGTTGTGTCTGCGAGGTGAAAGCAGCATGAGCTGCTGCCCTTTGATCATTGACAGGAAATCGCTGGCTCCCAAAAAAAGGGAAAGCAATCAGCCAGCATTCCCTAATAACTGTGAGACTGTTCCCAGGAGAAGCAGCTGGTTTAAACTGAACAGCAGTTTTATAAAAGGGATTACAGGTAAATCACCACGTTCTGCTCACCTGACTCCTCTTCCGAGCCGCTGCTGGAGCTGCCTTCGGAACTGGCCTCTCCTTAAAAGCAACACCCCGTTAGGCACAGGTGGGATGGGAGCCCAGGGATCCATCCAGAGGTTGGGATCCATCAGGCCAGGCAGCAGGTCAGATAATGCAACAGAGCAGAAAAAATACTGAGGCAGAGAGAAGCATCAGAGCATCAAATCCCAGCTCCAGGGGAGACTTTGGGGCCACCCAGGCCCTTCTGAAGGGGGTTCAGAACATTGAATTTTCATGTTTTATGCAGCTTGGGATTACTTTGGCACTTCAGCCATGGCACATCCCAGTTAAATGATGGTTTTCCATGGCAGGCGGGAGCAGCCTTGGAGGGAGCTGTGTGTGGAGGATGCACCGAATGCGGCTTTAATTCATTATTCTCACAAACGTCAGTTGAAGAGAAACCAGCACTGGAAAGCCAGGGATGTGCTTTGGGATGTGGGTGTGGGGGAATTTGGGACGCAGGACCAGCCACACCAACCCAGGAGTGAGGAAACCCCTCAGCCATGGTGCGCTCACCCTCCGGGTGCTCCTCGGCCAATCCCGATCCCTCCGATCCCGATCCCGACCCCTCCGTGCCGTTGGGTGTCACCTCTGCCAGAGAAAAGCAGGGAATAAAAGCTGGAGAAGGATTTAACTCTTCTCTTGCCAATTTTGCACTCAGAGAAGGGGAATAAACAACAAAGGAGCAGGCATTTTAAAAACCAGCACAACCAACCAAAACAATCCATGAACTAAGGGTTTACACCGAGGTTTTCAAAGCCAGTTGTAGAATTCCCATCCCCGTTCCCAAGGACAGGCATTTCCCAGAATCCCTGTACCTTTTTCATCCGAGGAGAGGGACTCTGCTCCGCTGCAAGACAAAAGCAGACACACGTGAGCAGCTCTGCCAGCCCTTTCCCACGCTTCCACAGGGGCAGCGTTCCCCGCCCCCCGCCCGCTGGCATCGCTCCCAGCCTCGGGAATCTGGGAGCTGACTTGGGATGGGGCTTGGTGATTAAATATTCCTCTCCTGCAGCATCACCCCGACCCTGGCTCTCTCCTGGCCCTTCTGGGGACACCTGGCTCTGCTGGACACAATTCCCACGGGCACAAGCTCCTGATTCCAGCCCCCTTTGCCGAGCCCTGGACTCCGTGCCAGGCGCCCGTTGGATTTGGGAGCAATCCAACCAATCTCCAGCCAGGCAGGAAACTCGGATAAACTCTGGCCTTCAGCCGCGGCAGACGACTCCAGCAGACCCATTTGTGGCAAATTCGCACCAACCTCCAGCCTCCATCTGCCCCTGGAAAGGGGAAATCTGCTGGTTTTATCATTCATGGATCGTGATCCTGTTTGGAAACCTTTTCCTGGAGCTCCACAAAGCTCCACAACATCTGTCAGGCAGATACAGCAAAGAAAAGCTGCCCTGAGGACAGGACTGGCCCCGGGTGCAGTCACCATAAACCAGCAGGTGACATCCAGCTCTCCTGCACTGCGGTGGCACCAGGAAATATTCCAGAACCTCCGCCCTGCCAAGGGGCAGCTGGAACAGCAGGCAGGGAAAAAGCATCCGGCCCTGTTTTTTGGAGGTAGGTGAGGGTCACAGGGCCATCCCAGAGATGCTGAGGGATGCTGGGGATGGTGAAGCCAAGATGTGGGAGTTGCTCAGCTCTGGAGGCTGATTTTGGCCATCCTGGATGCTCCTGGAATGAACCTGGAAGGAGCGGGCATCACCACGGGGGTCAGAGCCTCGGGGTTACGCCGGGGCACTCAGACACAAAACCGAAAAACAAACAAAGAGATGGGAATGGCAGAGGCGGGAAAGTCAATCCCTAAGGAGTGAGGGCTCCTGAGGAACTCAGGGAAGCGATGCCAGCTGGGGGGTGCTGGCAAAGCACAGCAAAGTGGCTGCACGGGGCTGGAAAAGTCTCTGGGTCAAGGGCAGGAAGAAGTGGGGAAGGTTTTCCCCCACAAGGAATTACACAACAGTTTGCTCTTCCAAACTGTATCTTGGAAAAAAAAAAGAAGAAGAAAAAAAAAAAAGAATTATTTATCTGGAGGATTTGGATGAAGCCTGGATGCTCTCCAGGGCCGGCAACCGAGCCAAGCGATGTTTGTGCAACCCTTCAACCCTTCCACCAAGTGCTGGCTTGCTAAACCGGGACCGCTTCCCTCCGCGCTGCCTTCTAACCCCTCGCAGCTGCATCTCCCTCCTCCCGCGCTGGCAAACAGCCCCGGCAGCGCACAGGCGCGGGGCAGAAAACACAAAAAGAAACAAAAAACCCACGCGGGCCAAGTCCCGGGCGTTGTGCAGTTAATTAACCGCAGCCATTAATTGCGGCGGGGAACGGGCGCTGCCGAGCCTGCTGGGGACAGCGGTTCCCAGGGCGCGATAGCGCGGGGGAGATAAGCACGAGCCGCGCTGCCCGGGCTCGGGGCGGTGACGGGGGCACCGGGGGGCACCGGGGGCGGTGCGGCGGAGCCCGGGGCAGTGCGGGCCCGGGGCGGAGCGGGAGAGG
>VZTI01004945.1:34409-45442 GCA_013397865.1 Struthidea cinerea | reverse complement strand
CCCGGACACGCCCCGGACACGCCCCGGACACGCCCCGGACACGCCCCGGAGCTCCCGATCGGACCCCGCCTTCTCGCCCCCCTCGAACTCGAGGTGCTGTGGGTCCGTCACGCTCCGGCACACACCCCCCCCTCGGTACAGGTACAGATAGACGCGGTATAATTCATAAATATATGGATAAAGTTCATTTCTGGGCACACCAGGTGTTATCTGTTGGAATGAATAGTAGTGTTATATACACATATGAGATCATTCTGGAATCCCGGAATGGTTTGGGTGGGAAGGGATCCCATCCAAACCATTCTTCCAACCTCTTCTTCCCCTCCTTCCTCATCTTCTCTTCCCTCTTCTTCTTTTCTTTCTTCTTCTCGTCCTCCTCCTTCTTCCTTTAATCTTCTTTTCCTCCTTCATCTTTTCCTCCTCCTTCTTCTTCTCCTGCTCCTTGTCTTCCTTNTTTTGGGGTTTTTTTGTTTTTTTTTTTTTTTTTTTTTTTGTTTTTTGTTTGTTTGTTTTTTTTTTTTTTTTTTTTTTTTTTTTTTTGTTTTTTTTTTTTTTTTTTTTTAAACAAAAAGGGAATAAAAGCTTCTCACCCAGAAGCATTTTGGTAGTGAAGGGCTCCTGGAGCACCTCAGCACCGCAATAAATCCCGGAGCCCCAGCGGTGGGGGGCACCCACCTCCCCCCACCCCTGCAGGGCAGCCCAGCGTCCCTGCAAGCCCTGGTGAGGGGAATTCCAGAGTTCCAGGCAGGGAAACCCCCCCTCACACCCCTTCCTGCCCCTTACCTGCCCCCCGACTCCTCCCAGGCTGGAAACATCCCAAGTCACCTCGGTTTGTGCCCAGAGAAGCCCTTTGGGGTCAGATATTTGGTTTAAGGATATTTCTCTTATTCCAAGAGCTGATCCAGCCCCAATCCACATCTCAGCATCACCCCCCTCCCCCTGTGCCGAGCCCAGAGCAGCTCTGGGGTGCAGGTGGGCTCTGGGGTGACCCTTTTTGTGCATCTGCCCTGGGCCCAGAGCAGAAACAGAAATAAGCTCTATAAACAAACGTAAGGACTTGAGCAAACACAGGCTCAGAACGCTGCTCCACGTGCCTCTCAAGCGCTCAGCTCCCAGCTCCTGGAAATATTCTGGATTGGAAGCTGCCCCTTGCCCCCAGCTGCAGCCCCCTGGGGTCCCAGGCCACCAAACAGTTCTGGAAAATCCCTATTCCCAGGAAAATCCATGTGCAGAGCTCGCAGGAACGAGCTGTCATGGCTGGGCTGTAAAGGGGATGTGTAAAACTGATGGAAACCCGACCTAATGAACCAGCTTTTAATGGGAGACCCTAGAAAAGTGACCTAAAGGGTGGGTTTGGGCAGAGACGGAGGCGCCAGGGAAGGAAATCCCCTGAAAACAACACCCTGGCGTCATCCAGGCACCGGCAAATGCAGCCTGGAACGAACTGAAGGAAGTGGGAGAAGTTCATGGCACAGCGACAGTTGAGAGTGCAAATAATTGCCCACGATGGAGAGCAAACAGGGAAAGGAGAGCAAGGCAGGAGAGAAAGGAGAAGGGGAAGGCGGGGGTGATGCAGGGGGGTTGGGAGGGTTTGTCTCTCCCAGCTCTATCCTTCGGATGCAGCTCCGAGCTTCCTGAGCGTGGCTGAGCCATCATTTCCCAGCTTTTCCAGCCGTCCCCACGCCGGGGATGAGGCAATAAATATCCCGTGAAGTGTCACAGCCCGAGGATACACAGACTCCCCCGGGGCAGCGCCTGTTGTTTGTGGAGCCGCCGCAGCTCAGCCCAAACCTCTCCAATTTCGAGTTTTCCTCCGAGGGTCCGATTCAACCCCGGCAAAAACTGGCCCAGTTTGACACCAACAACCCTTCCCCAGTTTAACCGGAGTCACGAGGTGCTGAAGGGAGGTTGGACTCGGTTTCTGAAAGCATAAATCAGCTTTTTTTCAAGGCTGGGGACGGATTTAAGTCACAGCTTTGATGGCACTTTATAAACCAGGCCTTTCTGTGGCAGGGAAGCTGGAGCTGCTGGTGGCACCCGGGGACAGGTCCTTGCAGGCAGCTCCGAGGGGATTTCCTGCTGCTCCCCTGGGGGAGCTCCCCGCCCTGGGGAGGGCCTGGAATGCAGAGGCCGAGGTGGCTCAGGGTGCCAGACATTTGTCACCTAAAAATCAGCCTCTGGAGGCACCCGGAGCAGTTTCACCCGGCTACAGCCCCTCTGTTTTTGCAGGTCCATCCCCTGAGCCCCCACATCCATCCCAGTATTAAAGATGGGGATAAATCATAGAAATCCAGAGTTTGAACAAAATAAGTGGAGGGCAGAAGAGACATCTCTTCTTCCTTCCCTGGCAGATCTGATCTGGGTTTTCAGGAGGAGGTTTTTCAGCACAGAAGTTGATAATGACACTTCTCCTCCTCCTTTTTCTTTCCCTGCTTCTTCTCCTTCTTCCTCCTTCTCCTTCCTCTTCTTCCCGTCCTTCCTCATCTTTTCTTCCTCTTCTTCTTTTCTTTCTTCTTCTCCTCTTCCTCCTTCTTATCTTCCTCTTCTCTTCCTCCTTCTTCCTTTAATCTTCTTTTCCTCCTCCTTCTTCTTCTTCTTCTTCTTCTCCTGCTCCTTGTCTTCCTTCTTCTTTTAATCTTCTTCACTTTCTTCTATTACTATTATTATTATTATTACTACTACTACTGCTATTATTACTATTACTACTCACAGCAGGCTATCCATACACTTTTTGGGTACCATTTGAGCAATTAATGCATTTACCAGACCACTAAACAGAAAACAAGAAAGAGACACAAAGAAAATGGATGTAAACGCCCAGGATCTCCCACTTTGTGCTCTCAGCGATTTCTCTGCCCAAGCCACGAGGGTGAGAAGGGTTTGCAGTGCTCGGGTGGATTGTTCAGCTCTTCCATGGATTCCCGTTTTTAAGGGAAGCTCGGTGAGTGGCCGGTTGTGCTGGCTGGGTGCCCCGCAGCATCCCGGCACACGAGGGGTGTGCCCAGCCAGGGATGGGATCGGGGGACGCGAGCAGGGCGAGAGGAGCTGTGTGGATGCATTGAAAGAGCAGAGTGCTGCAGGAATCGCAGAGGGCTCCCTGTGCCAAGCTCGGAATGAGGGCGGGAATTGTCCTCCCAGCGCAGGGAGCTGCGCTGTGCCCTGGAGCGCTTTTGTCAGGAAATGGAGATTTCTCCTTTCAGTGGCAGCTGAATCCCTCGTGAGCCCTTTGCAACCAGCTGAAGGATGGAATTAACGCTCCTGGTTTGCCTGGTACAGAATCATGAAGGCATTTAATCACAGTATCATAAAACCACTGTTTGGTTTAGCTTGGAAAAGCCTTTTTAGACCATCCAGTCCAGCAGCGCCAAGGCCACCTCTGCCCCACGTCCCCAAGTGCCACATCCGCAGGGCTTTGAATCCCTCCAGGGATGGGGACTCCAACACTCCCCTGGGCAGTGCCAGGGCTGGACAACCCTTTCCAGGAAGGAATTTTCCCAATATCCAACCTAAACTTCCTCTGCTGCACCTTGAGGCCGTTCCCTCTCCTCCTGTCCCTGTTCCCTGGGAGCAGAGCCCGACCCCCCCCGGCTGCCCCCTCCTGTCAGGGAGTTGTGCAGAGCCACAAGGTCCCCCCTGAGCCTCCTTTTCTCCAGGCTGAGCCCCTTTCCCAGCTCCCTCAGCTGCTCCAGCCCCTTTCCCAACCCCATTCCCTTCCCTGCACACGCTCCAGCCCCTCCATGTCCTTGTGAGGGTCCCAAAACTGCCCCAGGGCTGGAGGAGCCTCAGCACAGGGGACAATCGGTGCCCTGGGCCTGTGGCATTGCTGGGACAGCCGGGATGCTTCTGGATTTGGGATAACCGGGTTAAGTAGAGGGGATGCTTCCCTGGGTGCTCCTGGATCCCAAAGCCCTTTACCGGAGACTCTTTCCCAGTCACACCAGTATCCGGTGATCCTCACCAGTATCCACAGGGATCAATTCCAGAGCCGCCTGCAGATGGCAACAGCTCCCCAGCCCCGCGCTCCTCGCCCGGGATTCCTCCGAGCTCCTCCCGGCTCCTCAGATGGAATAATAGATAATGTTATTCGTAATAATATTCTGTCGTCGTCAGAAACCAAAATAATAAAAAATAACATCAAATCGTGAAGTAATATTAGAGTATTAAAAATAATAGAGTCAGAGAATGAAAAGAAGAAAAAGTCGATTAACGGGCTGTGTGATTAGGGAGGAGTTGGTGCCTCTAAATCGGGAACGTGGGGCTGTGCAATCCCGCCCAAAATTCCCGGTGGGCTCAGGGAACCCCTCTGATCTCCTGCTTCATCCCCCGGGCACTCCCCAGCACGGGATGGGACAATGCAGAGAGAGGTGCCTGTTGAAAATGCAGGTTTCATTCAGTTACCAGCTCTTCACTTTCCCTTTACAGCAGCTTGGAACTGGCAAAAAGCAGGGTTGGGCGGGATATTGGGATGAAATTCCTCCCCGTGAGGATGGGGAGGCCCTGGCAGAGGTTGCCCGGAGAAGCTGTGAATTTTTTTTGCTGTTTTTGGTGTCCGGGGGTTGGTTTTTGGCTTAAATAAAAGGCAGGGCCTGGCTGCTCCTGGCAGTAGGAGAGGAGTAAGGGGAGAGGAGGACTCTGAGAGGGAAAGGAGAGGAAGGAAACCGGGATGGGGCGGAAAGGAGACACAAAACCTTTGGCTGGATCCGGCGGCAGCAGAAGCAGGGAGGGAGGAAGGGCAGGCCGAGGGCACAGGGGGAAAGTGAAAATGAAAGGAGAAATGGAGTTGTAGTTTCAGATATTCGTTCAGCTGCTCAGGAAAATACGGATTTTTCTCTATATAATTTATAGATATCATGCTAAATATATGTTTTACTCTATATTTATTTACCCCACCGTGTGGTTTGCAAAAGTGAGGGCCAGAAAATCAGCTTTTCCCCTCAAAATGACATCCAGCGACCTGCAGGGGAGTGGATACATCCCAGCCACAACAAACATCCCTGGATTTTAGCTGCAAAAACACAACCCGGATGCTCAGGGGACGCATCCCAACGCCTCCATGCACATCCTGCAGCACTTCTGATCCCATAATTGTGTCCAGGCCTGTGCACGACAAACTTGAGCTGGGTTTGATTTCCCCCAACTCCTCTGCAGCCAGGCTTTTGTCTGGCACTGGAACCGGGAGCATCCCCCCCAGAGCAGCACTGGGGACGTTGTGTTGTCCCTCGGAGGAATAATTACAAACATCCCACCTCCCCTTTGGGCTGAAAGAGCTGAAATTGCGTCACTGGGGCTCCTGCTGCTCACTAATGGGGCAACAGCCTGGGCCGGTGATTATGCCATGTATTTTTGATGGCTATTCACTGTTTTTACCCCATTCTGCTCCTTGTTGTGCCATCGTGGAGCCCCAAAAGGTGACAGGAATTGCAGGAGCCACCAAATATTTTGCTGTAACTCAGTGAGTGGCACAGGGAGGGAGGAGGATGCTCTGGTGTCTCTCCCTGGAGTCCCCACAGCCCTGGGCTCAGAGTCACTGCAGATCATTTACTATTTGGCTCTTTTTGGTGGTTTTGTTGGGTCTGAGGGGGGTCTGAGGCCATCACCCGCCCCCAGCCCAGCTCTGCAGCCCCTTCTCCCCGCTGTGCCTGAGCTCAGCATCCCCTGATCCCCTCAGCCTGGGGGACACAACGCCAGAGCCGCCCCCTCGGTGCACAGCGTTTCACCAGCGAGCACTTCCCTGACTTCCAGCCCGGTTTTTGGGATTTAAGTCTCACTGAGTGAAGCAACAAACCCAGCCTGAGCAGGAAGCCGGGGCTGGACACGGCAGATCTGCTCTTTGGGCTCAGCAGGAGCCACCCACCTCCTTTTCCAGCAGGGAATATTTGCCCTTCTCCTGCCATCCCACCGGTCTGTGCTCCCCAAAGGGGACACACCAGTGGGGTGGAGGCCAGCAGGACCCCTGGGGTCTGAGGAGTGGATCCAGCGGGGCCATTCCGGAGCTTTTCCCTGTTTTCCACGCCGCCCCCGAGGCTGACACGGTTATTTAAGGAGCCTAAAAATAGCAGGGTCAAACCTCTGCTGCCCCTTCATCCTGCCCCCTCAGCATCCTCATCATCCCTCCTTGCATCTGCGGAGGGCGCTTCCCTGTGGAACACACAGCCCTGTGCCTGCCTCACTCCTGGGAAAACAGCTGAAAGGGTTTTCTCCCCTTTTTTTTTTTTCATTTTCTCCCCTTTTTCCCCCTTTTTTTTTAACGGCCTCCTACCTGGGCGATGCCCTGAGCAGCCTCAGTTGGGGGTGTTGGAATTTCCCCCAGGAAAACCCTCTGGCTGCAGCTTGCTGCACAGGGAATCCAGGGAATCCGGGCTCCTGCGGACAAACTGGGGTGGGAATTGTTTCGTTTGGTAAAAACAGAATCTCTTCAGAAAGAAGGGGAGAGCGAGAGGGGAATGGGAAAGGGTTTGGTGCTCACTCCCTCCCCCGGGGCATTGCCCCACTCTCATGAGCCCCACAAAAACTGGGATCACCTGGAATTCCTGGTGGAATGTGTAGGATGGCAGGGAAGCAGCTGGGCTGCAGCCAGGGTGACCTCCAGGAAACCTGGGACCACTTGGAATTCGCGGTGGGGTGGCAGGGAAGCAGCTGGGCTGCAGCCAGGGTGACCTCCAGGAAACCTGGGACCACTTGGAATTCGCGGTGGGGTGGCAGGGAAGCAGCTGGGCTGCAGCCAGGGTGACCTCCAGGAAACCTGGGACCACTTGGAATTCGCGGTGGGGTGGCAGGGAAGCAGCTGGGCCGCAGCCAGGATGATCCCGCCTGGAATGCGGGAGCTGGCAGAGCATCCCGGGATGAGCAGCCCTGGCCGTGTCACACCCATGCTTTCACCTCCCGCTGCTCCGGCTGAGCCCGGGATGCTCCAGGGCAGCCGGGGCGGGCTCATCCCGCTGGGAATTGCTGCTCCTGACTCATGCGATTCGTGTGGGTGGCAGCAGGGATGGGAAAGAATCCGCTGCTATATTTAACCACAAATAATAGGAAGAGGTTGAGCTTTTGGGCCGAGTTGTAAATAACAGCGGGATGAAATCACGGCAGAAATCCACGGCTGGAGCGTGGCAGCCTCCGGAGAGCCGGCGTGACTAACAGGGAAAAACGCTGCTCCCTGGAAAACACAAAAAGTTTCGAAAAGAAAAAGGTTTTGGTTATTCCAGACCAGCACAGGGATCCTTCCAGCTGTGACACATTGTCCTGTGGTGCCTTTGAGGATATTCCAGCGTTTCTGTGTCCAGCTGCTCCCGCCCAGCCCTCTGTGGCCACTCAGCTCCTCCCTGGATCCCAGAGGGATTCCATATGGATGGTGTGGGATCAAGGCTTAATCCTGGAACCATTTTTAGGAGTTCAGATCATTTGGCTCAAAGGAAAACCAGCAAATCATCCCTTATAGGAAGAGATGCTCATTGTTTGTAACACCAAGAGCCTCAGCCAAAGCCGTTGCATGAGTGGGAGCCTTTCCATGGAGTCAATGGATTAAAATCCTAATTAGGAGGAATTATTGCAAAGGGAAAACCAGTCTAACTCAATCTTTCCAATGCTCCTGTTTAGCAGAAGGAATAAAGAAGAATATTTTCAGTGTCACGTGCGAGCTGGAAGCCTGACAGCCCATTGACATCAATGTCATTGCCCTGGAATATGATATTATTATTGATACTCCCACCTTTTATTTACTGGAGAAAAGAAAATTGTGTGAAATAAATAAATATTTTATACATAAAACACAGAAATAAATATGGAATAGGTAGTAATGAATAAATCTTATTTATTTATTTATTTGATATGATTATTGCAGAAAACACATTTCATTTGTGGACACCCAAATGTGTTAACAGCCTGGGAAGGAGTCAGAGCTGTCCAGGAGGGTTTCAGCCTCTCTCTCTCACTTTCCCTGGTTTTTAAACAGCCCAACAGCAAATACTTGCTGGCAGTGGGGATTTCTGAGCTGTGAGGTAATGGCTGCTTGAGTTTTTTTACATATGCAGAGTCATCTCCTCGGGTTTGGAGCCTTACTGCAGTTACAGATGTGCTTGGGAAAGGGGAGCCACTGGAGCTCAGCTTTGGGGTTTAATTCCAGCAGTTCCCAGCTTGCCCTGAGCCCTGCTCTGAGCTCCCTGCTGACGGGTGGGCTTCCTTAGGAACTTTATCAGGAACTATTTTGTTCTATTTAGAACTATTGAAGAATTATTTTGGCCTTGGAGGAGGTTCCCACCGGGCTGTGTTTGATCATCATGGAATCCTGGAATGGTTTGGGTGGGAAGGGACCATAAAGCCCATCCCATTCCTCCCCTGCCATGGGCAGGGACACCTTCCACTATCCCAGGCTGCTCCAACCTGGCCTTGGACACTTCCAGGGATGTGGCAGCCACAGATTTTCTGTCCAACCTCCAGCGCAGCAGCGATTTGCACCATAATTCCTATAAAAACCTCAATTATCACAAGGTTTGTGTCTATCAGGTATTAAAATATCACTGAAGCTGAGCGCGCTGAGCTCGTTCCTATCACAATCCAAAGCTGTGCTTCCCTCCACCAACCCACAGGATTTTTTCCAGCTACCAAACACGTGAGGCTTTCAGAGTCTTCCCAAAAGACAAACCTCAGGTCATCAGGATGTTTTTTCCTAAGTAGTTTTCCCATATTTGAGGGAAAAACACCTCAAAGGAAGTTCAGAGGTGAAGCATCGCTGTGCAAAGAGCATTTTCTGGGGCAGGTTCCCGTGGGGAAGGGTTTGGAGCTCCCCAAATGCCAATGGTCCCAGGGACAATCACTCCATCCAATGGTTATTTTGCTGTGTCAGCACTTTGGCACCACCTGAAAGATGAGGAAGTCAAACCTTAATGATCTGCTGCTCCAAAGGGATCGATGGGCTCCTGCAGGGGTCATTTGCAGGATCAATAGTTGTCCATCCCCTGCAAAAGTGGAGAAAATCAACTCGAAAGCTCCTTCCCAGAAACGGCTACGGATTTTACCCGACTCCAGGGAGTCTCAGAGTGGGTTTCCTACAGCTTTTGGGATGGGGCAGGCAGGATGTGGCCACTACTGATGGGTTTATTCCTGCTCACAACTCCTGGTCCTGCCCCAGCGCTCTGCTGTGCTTGGGGGACAGAGAAATTCCAGGTTAGATGGAGCTGCTCTAGCAGAAGGTGTCCCTGCCCATGGAATCCTGATGGAATCAGAGATCCCTGCCTGCCACCACGCTCCCACTCTCCAGAGATTTCCAAAACGTGGCAGCTGCACCACCCCACATCCCCCAAACCCACAGAGGATGCAGCCCCTACATCCACGGCCACGCCAGGATGAATCCTCTGGCCCTGATTCCTCATGAGCCTCTGTTCCTGTGTTTTCCCAAGCCAGGCATGGGGCTGCTGGGGTGAGCAGAGCTGCATGCCAGGATGGGAATTCTTATTCCTTCTCGCGCCCTGCTCCCTCCGGCCTTGTCTGACGGGACACGGAGCTGCTCCTGAGCCACTGCTGCAGGCTGAGCACCAAAGGGCCAGCCAAAACGTTGGCTTTAACAAGCTATCAACAGGCTTTAATATTTCATGGCGCTCTGAGGGAGCCACAGCTGATCAGAGCCGCTGTTAAAAGGCTCAGCTCTATTAATGGCCGGGCGGCTCCGCCAGGCGCCTGCTGTTTGCTCACAATTGGCCTTCAAAACACCACATCAGTTATTGTCAGGTCTGGAGGGAGTGTGGCCTCTGGAGCTGCTGCTGGAGCTGCTGCAGAGCATCCCAAATCCTGCTGGCCGTGGGCAGGGATGAGTCCCCAGAGAAAAGGGTCCCCACAGGCACTCCCCTGTGTGAGGCGGCTGCTCCCGCAGCTCGGTCCTCAAGCAGCTGGGGCTGCACCCACTGCTGGCACCCTCCTTTCCCAGCCCCAGCCTCCTTCTGCAGGGAGAAATGTCCCAACAGCGAGGAAACAGATGCAGAACAAACCCCCGAAATGCAGAAAGAAACTGCAGCTTCTCCTTGTTTGCCAGAAGCTCAGCACCACCAACCCTTCCTTCCTCAAACTCTCTATCACAGCTGAGAACTTTTCCCCTCGTTTTTGTTCCTGAGCACTCCAAATTGTGTAATTAATACAATTACCCAAAACTGGGGCTGACAGCAGGGGGATGGCTTACAGCTATCAGCAGTGAAATCATCACCAGGCGAGTAAACAGGACAAAGGAAACAAATTTACCTCACGTGATGGTCACGTAGGTGGGTCAGCAGCTGCCTATCAGATCTGGCAGGGTCACCTAAAAGGAAACCAAGCAGAAAAGGTCTGGTCAGCTTTTGCCATGTTTCATGTTAGTCAGTTTTTCCATGGCTGGATGAGAGCTCCCTCTCCTCTCCCTTTTGCTGGGGTTTTGCAGTTGAGCTGAAGCAAACCACCCAGATGAGGGGCCGTGGTCATGCGGGTGGATTGGGACACCAGGAGTGTCACTGCTGGGTCACGGGGACCTGTGAAACCTTAATGGCAGGAATAAAAACCAACCTGCACAGGGCCCCCGTCTGTCACTGCCCACTCTGAGCCCGCTGCTGGCCTTTCTAAGCTGCAAAATCAGTGGTGGGCTCTGCACCTCGAGCTGCTCAGGGCTCAGGTATCACGAACCCATCCCTGCACGCTCAGGTTCACTCTCACATCCTCGGCTCCTGCTCGTCCCCGCATCCCCGTGTTCCTGCCGGCTCCCGGGTACCGCTGCCCCCCGTGCCACCACGCACAGATTATCCCTGTCAGGGACCCCGCCCCACACGGGGCTCAGCGCTGAGACCGGGGCATATCCAGCCCTGAGCCCGCTGCCGGGGCCATCCCTCGCTGACCCCGCCGGCTGAGGCCGCGCCTGGCCCCGTGCCGCGGCCCCATTAGGCTGCGAAGCGCCGCCAAATGGCCCCATCAATATTTGATGCGGATCGAGCCCGCCGGGCGCGGATAAAGCGCGGCGCTGCCGGCGGCAAGGTGCGCAGCGGGGATGGCGGGCGGGCGGGGCCCGGGGCCGTGCGGCCGGG
>VZTI01004945.1:0-33567 GCA_013397865.1 Struthidea cinerea | reverse complement strand
CTGCGGGACGGGGTCATCCTCCGCACCCCGGGAGAGACAGCGGACAGCCCCAGGTGTCCCAGGAGGGAAGCGACGCCAGGAACCAGCAGCGTTCCCTGGTGGGACAATGGGGATCCCCGGGAAAGCTCCGCACCGCAGGGTGACCTGCTGGACACCTGGCTCTGCAAAGGGACGTGCCAGGGGCCATGGGGATTTTCGGGAAGGCTCCACACCACAGGATGACTTCCTGGACACCCGGCTCTGCAAAGGGACCTGCCAGGGACAACGGGGATCCCCGGGAAGGCTCCACACCGCAAGGTGACCTGCTGGACACCCGGCGCTGCAGAAGGGACCTGCGGAATTCCTGGGGACTACGGAGGGATGGGACACGCTGCCTGGAAAGCAGGGACCCACTGGGACAGCCTGCAGGGCACCAGGGCGCCTCACAGGGACACGGCACAGTCCTGGAAGGACTTCCAGAAGGAAGGTGACTTGGGGACATCACCTCCGGCAGGAGGACATGGAGGGATGGGAAGAGCTGGCTGCAGTTTGGCGCAGCATTCCCAGCTCCCCTCACCTGGGCTCCTGCTCCCCGGGAATTTTGGGACTGCTCAGCTGTGGGACTGTGCTGCGAGGACATAACTGGGTGATCCTCACCCCTCCCATGCCCACGGGAGCCAGGGAGAGGTTGGGGGACAGCCAGGCCAGGCCGTGCCCCTGGAATCCCACAGCGGGTGTACGGAGCGTGGCCTGGGCAGCAGGGGAAGGAGGGAACCCCTCCAAATCCTAATAAAATATCAGCACCTCCTGCTACCCTGGCTCTTATTCACTGAGGGGACCTGGGACCCCTCCTGCTCTTAGGGAAATAAATGTCACAGCTGCCACAGCTCCTGGGAAGCCTTCCATGAACAAGGCAAACACCAAACCCCAAGGAAAGGCAGAAACCACCTCCACCCTTAAATACCTGAACGAGCTGGGAGTGCCTCATTTCCTCCTAAATTCTCCTACAGCATCACCACGAGCTCACCCCAACTCTCCTGACAATGGAACTGGTCTGTGCCCAAAGCTTTCATAAAATACCTTTTTTTTCCCTTTCCTTGCTGAACTTTAGCACGTGGAACTGAGGATCTGGTCAGTGCAGGTGCTGCAGCCACGAGCCCTGTCCTTTCTCTCTTTGGAAGGTGTCTCTAATGGCAAAGAAAACCTGCAGGTTTATTTAAAACAGAGATTAGAGCATTTCCAACCACAGGGCTCCAACTACCACGGTTGTTTCTTTATATAAAGTAAAAAAATTCTTGCAGACCCTTCAGGAAAAACACAGAAATAATGAAATATTCTATTTTTTGTACAACCAAGCTCTGTGCAGACAGAACTCATCCCTGTCTTTCCCTGAAGGTACCAGACCATCCTATTTTCCCAAACTTTACAGAAGGGCAAAGGCACCTGAACTAAAATTAACAGGTTAAATTCCAGTACTGGAAATTTATAGCACAGGGCAACCCCTGACTGATTTGGATGAATAAAAATAAACTTTGGAAATAGAGATTCTTACATGTGATCAAGTCATGAAAACCTTTTTTCTTCCTGGCTCTTCCCCATCCCCTGCAGAGTAAAATATCTCTGTTATCATGAAAATGAAGAAATGGAGGTCTTAAAATTTCTATGTTTAATAAAAAACCATGTAAAAACCAATGTAAAAGATGGAGG
The DNA here is from genome assembly GCA_013397865.1 of Struthidea cinerea. Classification (NCBI taxonomy): domain Eukaryota; kingdom Metazoa; phylum Chordata; class Aves; order Passeriformes; family Corcoracidae; genus Struthidea; species Struthidea cinerea. The sequence goes on along the minus strand of VZTI01004945.1, from coordinate 31,881 downwards.
TATAATGTAAATAGTAAATTGCTTCTCTCCAACATCCCCCATCTGTAGGCGATACAAACTTCATATTTATATAAATATATATTAAAATTTCAGAATTAAATTTTAGAAAGCTTCAAGATTTTCCATTATTGCTTATTTATAATTTTGACTATTCTGGAGTGAATAAGGCAACAATCACCACAGTTTTTTTCTGCAGGAAATGGTTCCACATAATCTGTAAAATCAAATTTTCATGTCAGATGATTCAAACCTTCCTCCTGTTCCAGTCCCAAAGGGTAAAATCCCACAGACGAATCCAGATCTCAACGTTTTATTGCCTTAAATACCAGAAAACAAAGTATTTTTAAAATTTTTCCTCTGATCTATTACAAATACGCAGTTGGTTTTTAAACAGCCACCTGACCTTTTGCTTTTACCTCACTGGAGGACTTTATTTTTCACTGAAAGATGTGTTTTTCCACCTCCCTTTTTATAATCAGAGAGGATTTACTGTGGTCAAGGTTAAACGAAGTGAACGAACAAAACTCCCCAGCCTGCAATGGCAAAATCTGGCTTATATTTGGTTATTGATCCAGAACAACAGCACCTAAACAACTGCATATTAATGTTAATTAATCTGTTTCTTTAATTGGCTTATGATGGTTTAAATGAAGCAGTCAGTAATTAAATAAGAGGTATTGCTTTTTAAAAGAGGGCTTTCAAATAATTTCTTGTTCTGGGCAATAATGTAACCAAAATAAACCTGAAACATCTGTATCCTTCTGCTATTTCTTTGTACTTAATACTGAAAATAATTGAAAAGACGTAAAAATTTAATCCAGAACTTCGGAATTCCAGACAAACCAGCTCAAAATTACCTAGGCATGGACGGATGGCACTTTTCTTGGAATTACAATCTCTAAAATCCCTGCCACAATCACAGAAAAGCCGTATGTTTTCTCCTGAGAATATCCTGAAATTCAGATTTCATACCCAGGGTCATAACTGTATTTAGAACCTGGTGAAAACAAGGAATAAAAGTGCTTTCCCAAAATATTTTGCTTTGTTTTCTATTTAACACCAGGATGCTCAGGACTGGATGTGTGTGATAAAAAAGGGAATTAAACACCTTTCCCATCACCTCCAAATGTAATTAAAGCACCCCAAATACTCTTTTTTCAGCAGTCAGTGGAGATCCCCACATGCAGCAGCTCTCAGATACATTAAAAACCTCCACATTTATTTGGTTTTATTAAGAAATTTATGCAAGAAAAGGTCACACAATGATTTACAATTTGCTGTATGTACAGATACTTAACATTTTGCTGGTAACATTTGAAAGATACATAAAATATCCTGTCCAAGCTGAATAACCTGTAAATATATTTATAACATGAAGAGAATGCAGCCAGTTTGGAGTGTGAAACAAAGAAAATTGTATCCCGATGAAATTACACAAATATAAAAAAAATATTTACAAATCAAGTGCTTAGGGCAGAAAAAATACATGATACACTCTCTTATTTTAAATATTCATTTCAATTTTACATGTCACATGCTACAAATGCTGCTTGTTACTTCCAACAACCCTGAAAGCACATTCCAAAGTATTTCAAACAAGAAAATACCTTTTTACTGCTGAATGCTTTGCTCAGTGACAAACCCGAGCCGCTGAAATCATCTATTGAAGAACTTGCTGGTACATCCTAACAGAAATATGTATTACCACACCTGTGAGGGAAATATTTGTACTTTAGAGCCTCAAGATCCTTTTTTTTTACATTTTCAGCACTTCCAGTTTGCTTAAAATTTGTTTTAGGGCAATTTAAATGAGTCTGGAGAGGCCCCCGAGGCTGCAGAAAGAGCCAAACTGCTTAACTTGGTGCTTAGATTGGGACTTCATGAGAGGCAACCCAGGTTAAAGAATATCGATGGCAACGAAAGTTTAAAAGCCACAAAGGCAGAGACAGTGAATTCCCTTTTTTTCTCAGACATGTAGCACTGACTGGCACCAGAATATAAACCCGGCTCAAAATGAAAGTAAATAATTCACTCTGTGTGTCACCCAGTGCTTAAAATCTACAGAAATTCTCACTCCTGTGGCCCACAAAATGTTTGCTGTGGCTTTGTTTTCTCATTTGTCAGAACAAGCCAGTACCAAATATTGAAGCAGCACTTTAAAGGTGTCCAAAATGTCAATTATTGCTGCACAGTTACACTGGTTCTCACTGCAGGACTGGCTGCTGCTCGTTCTCTTTCTTTAGCAATTTCCATCTCTATTTTGGCTTTGATTTTATTCCAATCCACTTCCAGCTGTAAGAACAGAAAAATTAAATACACAGAGCTCAACATCAGAGAGAAAGAGGTCAGTTCTTCAGCTTGAAAATGCAATTATAAAGTGTTGAGTACACAAACTCATGAAAGAGACAAAGGCACAGCTGAGCTCTAACTGAGCTTCCACCTTTAAAACACACCAAGCCTGAGATATTTTAATAAATCCCACCACATCTCAATGTGTCTGGCAATGTAACACAAAAATAACCTGCTTCTAACTCAATACCATGACATCAGTGTCCTGCTACTGAAAATTTAGCCCTGTATCAATAATTTATGAGGGATGTCTCCTCCAAGGAAGCTGATAGGATATTAAACCAGTTATCTGCTCAAACAGAAATCAGATTCCTGCTTGGAATTGCCCTTCTACATCAATAAATGTTTTAGTTTTGCTTTGGCGTTTCTCCAGCTGCAGAGAATTGGCATTTTCTGCCTGTGTTTTGTGTCAGTGAAAGCTCAGTCAACAGATACAGCACAGTATCACAGAACAAATGTCGGGTACAAGAGTTGTCTCTTCCCAAAAATGCGTGACAAGGAAATAAAGGGATCGTGGTGCATTTGATGACCATAAAAACACGTCCGAAAATGAAACCGTGCAGTTCAGTTTATTGCTGGAGAATTAACACTGTCAGAGGTGGGATGGGAGAAGAATTTCAAGGGCTGCACAGGGTTCTCCTCTGTAATTAAGTCACGGGATAACAGGGAAGATTCTCTAAGAGGGAAAGTGAAGCTGCAATACCCAGGTTCTCAGGTGAAAATATAATAACACCTCAATTCCAGAGGCATTTACTGGGTCCAGGATTGCCAGGATATGTGTAAGGTATTAAGAACCTGATATGTAAAATAAACACATTTTCAGATCCTGCCTGGCTGCAGAAAAGAGAGCAAAAAACTCCTCACTGAAGCCTGAAGAGGTTTTAGGTTGTGAGAGGGAAACTGAGATCCTTTTTTAAGCCTGAGAAGGAACAGCAGCACAAAATCCTGCTTTTCTCTTCAATGCCCTTACAATTTTCTTCTGATTTTGCTTTATTAACAATTTGCATTAAGAATTTAATTACAGCTTAAAATTCACATTATGTAGATCCCTCCTACTCTCAGATCCAGCACAGACCTCCAGCACCTGGATGTGGAAAAGGACTTCCTCCCTCCAGAAATCTCCTGAGTGAGACCCAAATTTCAAGACTGAGTAAGGTGAAAAATCATCCTGCTCACACCTGGTCACCGCCAAGGTGGAATTCCTTAGGAATCCTTCCAGAATCTACAGCTTTCTCAAGGATTTAAAGAAAATCAGGATTATCTACAATGTCTATCAGAAGCATCAGGGGGTTTACATGATTTTTGCTCTACCATGGGTTTTATAGAACACACACTTCCTGCCCAGCAGCTGGAAATGGTGCACGATAAGAATGCTTGGAATGTGTGCTTTATTTTTCTGTATTTTCCAGGTAAATTACTGCAGAGAGGTTCACTAGGGGCAGACTTTTGTTAGGGAAATGAGAATCCTTAAAAGTGCTAAGAGCTAATGACTTCCATTAGGAATCCAGCTTTATTCAAAGTGAAATGGGCAGTGACCAATTAAAGGATGTGAATTCCCAGCTCAGGTGTTCCCTGATCCATCAGCCGCAGTGGATGAAAGGATTTCAAACGAAGGAAAGGTCTCTCTTGATAATTTCACCCTCAGAATGCTGAGGAATAAGGAGGGGAAAAGCAGGAAGGACTTGAGAGCTGCTGAGGGGAATTGCACACGTGGGTGCCTCTCCTGAGGGAAATGTGTGGAAATATTCCAGTGGAATCCAAGATCCAGCTTCTGAGCTTTAGGATGTGCCCTCAGCCTTCAGGATCTGCTAAATACTAATAAATTGATTCACTGATGATGCAGAGGGTTTCCAGTAAGTGTACATTGACTGTATAATATATCAGTTTATATACTGATAAACTGTATATAACTGTTTATCATATTTATCAGAATGGTTCGTAGCTCACTTCATAAATATCCAGATACCTTCAAGGTTTGTTATTATTTCTATCCATGAAATGCCACAAAAATGTTGGGAGATGTTTAAGAGAGACACACTGAACCGTGGTGAGGTTTAGCTCCCCGATTTATAGAAAACAACTGTGCCTTCACTGGTGTAATCTTTACCAGATATGAAAAAGATATATTAAATAGATAAATTAAACAGATATATTAAATAGATATACTAAATTGATACATTGTGAATCTGTGCCTTCAAATAAAACACATGCCCGGCTATTCCTGGCCAAGCAGCCCCACATCAGGCCAGCAACTGTAAAAATTTCACATTTATGTTCACATTTGAACCACAGAAGGAAAACAAGAGGTGCAAACCCATCCCACCCTCCCCAGTTTGCCACAGAGCTCAGTCTGAAGCAGCAGGAAACAATCCTGAGGAATACTTACACCTTCTGCATATTGCAAAAATCTTTGGTTGGTTTCTTTTTTCCCAAAATCCTCCAAGAACCTCTGTCTGTAAGCCAGGACCGTGTCCACGTGTGTCCTGTGCTTCACTGCAAGATCCAGGGCTCTGGAATAAAGCAGGAATGGCTTGGTCAGGCTGGGGAGATGCTCTGGCACAGCCACAACCACCAAGGTTTTGCAGATACTCCGAGGGTGAGGGCAGAGATCCCAAATCCAAGCAGTTCCACATTAGGATCAGGAGGTTAAAAGCAGCCAGTGATGAAAAATGCCCAACAGTTATTTCCACTGACAACCTCATCACATCATTAATTTGACCACAGGAGGCTTTTTGTTTCAAGGAAATGCAGAATATTTGAGAGTTTAGCACAAGGGACAAAAATAATAATGTTTAATTGCTTTTTTATAGTCAGAAATAGGTTCTGAACAGTCATAATACACATTTATGACACATTCTATATAATATTTACAAATATTGTATAGGTGGGAAAGATTAGACACCGGATTAATTTAATTCATTACTCACACCTGGTTTCTTCTCAATGGCTTAAGAACACTGATATTTGATACAGAGAGTTTTTAGATGATATATAGAATAAAAGAATATCCTTTTACTAATATCCAGCTTAAACCTCCCCTGACACAGCTTCATAACAAAACAACAATCACAGATACGTGGGGGAAAATCAACCTTTTGCCTGAATATATGAATATAATATCAGAGAAATTAGGAGTAAACAGCTCAGAGGGTTCTGTCAGAAAATGTGGGGGTTGGTTTTGTTTAAAGGAGAAATTCCTCCTTTGTTTTCTCAGCCTTAATTCATATTTTCTCCACCTACACAAGGCTGGGAGCCTGAGTAGCCACAGCTCTATTTTTAGCAACAAGACGCTTCAAACCAGCCCAAATTCCACAGCCAGTCTGGGGCATCACTGAGGACTTCTCTGTGCTAACAGTGATGAGAAAGCAAAATGTTATTTCAAAATGCTTCCAGGAATATTTTGGGCTTTTATCACCAAATATTTGTATTTTCTAAATATGACACAAAAATGCTGCTTTTTTTTGGTTGTCAGGCCATGATTTAATTCACTTTTTCTAAAGTCGTGGGTGATTGAAAGATAAAAAAATGAGTCAACAATAAACCAACTGACTGAAATAATCAGGAAAACATATTTTAATGGGAAAAAATCCTACCTCTCCCAGTTGTAAAGGTTAATGTTGACTTGGATAGCTTGGTAAACCAGGCCTGACTGAAGCAGGAGGGTTTCAGCCTCCTGGGTGTTCCCACTGAACAGCAGCATGTGAGCCATCCTGGATTCCTTGGATGGCAGCTCCTTGATGGAATTGATGTACTGGACTTTGTCAATCTGCTCAGGAGGAGGACAGCAAGGAAATTAATTCATAAACTCGGTTTTGCAACAATTTAATGGGGATTTAACTGCATTTTCTTACCTCCCCAATTGCTGCATAGGCAATTTCAGCTGTGGTCATGTCCTTGTTGGCCACTGCCATGGCAGCCAAGCAAGCCCACAGGGTCTGATCCTGAAATTCAAATTAAAAACAACTTCTAAACCTTCAGATATTTATTATCATGCTGCAAATGACTCCTCAAAGCAACTGCACAAGGCCTGGAAATGATGGGTAATATTACATTTCTCTGTGTGCCATTTATGGCACCGTCGTCCAAGTCTCTTATTAGGAAATGATTAATTATTCCTCAGAACTAGGAAATAGAAAAAATTAATGGTAATAATAATATTAAACTTTTTAATTATAATTTTTATTACTTTTATTGTTTCTGTGGGTTTTTTTTGGGTTTTTTTTTACACAGCCTTGAGGAAACCCCACGAACTCACAATCTAGGAAGATCCTAAATGACATTCTGATGGATTTTGCAGCGACAGCATCATGAGAATGACAAGCTAATAAACCATATTTAAATACAGTTTAAGCTGCCACATCTAAAACTCTATTCAGATAGGAAAAATGTAATTTTTGACTTTTTTGTCCATGTGGACTGCAGGAATTAAGTGTGTCTCGATATTTTTGTTGAGCGTGTTCAATAACAAATCTGGAAATAAAGACTTTGCACTGTGAAGGTTTTCAGAAGGATCGCTCTTGATTTAAATAAGAATTAACAGCTACACTGAGGATGTTCTAAACACATTCCCATCTTTCCCAACTGATTTTTCCATGACTCAGGACAAACCCTCCTGCAGGCAGCCCATAATTTGGGAGAATTAAGATTGTTCAGAGACTCAAAAGCTCATAAAATCTGTGTCACCTTCTATTCCCACTTCCCTTTTATTTAGAAAATCAGGTGACAAATGCTGAAAACTCAGCCTGAAATTATCCAGGAGATGAAGTTTCTAGGAGTTGTTCCTTGATGGGTCTTGCTGCTTTTTTTTCCCCTCAGAAATAAGACCCATTTTGTTATTCCTGACTGGAAACACTTTTTACTGTCTACTTGGGAACACTAAAATCAAAATATCCTGACTTGGATGCTTAAATCAGGTGGTGTGGGCACTGAAAATAAAGATTTTGTTACAATTAATTCTAATTATACAACCCAAATTATCTGGATGTGCATTGATTTAATAACTGGTTACATAAACATTTGAAATACACATTTAAGGACAAAAGTGCTAAACTTTTCTAGGAATAAATGGGAAGGAGGGTTTGAAGGGATTTTGCTGTTTTAAAGACTACCACACTCACCTCATCTGTTGCTGTTGTCTAAATAAATACAAAAGAAAGCAATGGAAAAGGAAAAAAAAAAAAGAAGTGAAATAAAATATGGAAAATAACAGGTAATTGTGGAAATGTCACTTTTAATTGGTTATATAAAGGCCTGGACCTGAAAATTTAAGCCTAGAACTAAATTCTGTGAGCACCTCTGTTCAATCCTGCTGGATTTTGGTGTGACTAAAACCAAGAATTGTTATTTGTCATGAAAGTTATGAAATTATTATGTTATGGAATTCAGAAAACCACATCATTTTCCACGAGCAGCCAAAAAAATGAGTGACAAAGCAGGCTGGAAATGAGACGTAACATTTGATATGGAGAGATCACTATGAAAGGACACTTAAAACCATAAATATCCCATGGAATGGTATCAGAATATTCCCAAAAACCAGCTTTACCTTGACAAAGCGACAGAGTCTGACCCCATCTTCCCACCTGGAAGTGCTGACATAGTCATGGAGAATTGCAGGGTAAGGGGAGATGTGCAGGTGGACAAGGGAGCCATCTGCTCTCCTAATCGTGATCTGATTCCCTACAAAACTCACAATCTGCGGGTTTTTGCTGAATTCACTGTGTGGAGAAAGAAAAAGAAGTTAATATTCATTTGTTTTTACAGGAAAGAATTTAACATGAATTATTTGTGACCTAATATTTTGCCGCTTTTAATGTCGAACATCATTTAGCCAAATATTTCGTTTGTTTTTTACAAAAAACTGAGGCAATATTTCATGAGAATGAACTCAAATTTTGCTTTTACATCAAGATGCTGCTCTAGTTTCAAACCCTACACCATCATTTCAACCCTATACTTTATCATTTTCCTTATAAAACACTTTCCCCTCATTTCCTATTCAAGAAACAGGAGAATTTTAAAAAGTTGCAAGCCCAGCTTTTACTTCTCCTGACCACAGTTTGTTAAGGAAGAAGGAAAATAGTTAAAATAAATAATATTTGGATTAAAAAGGATTTCTTACCTGGCATCTTTTTCATAGAGAGTTTTTGGGAGAAGATCTTTATCCACATAGACTGTGTTGGGATAATACCAGACTGTGAACCTGGAATCCTGAATCCCACAGAGGATGTTGGATGTGTCATTCCAGGCCAGGCTTTGCACCATTGTCCCTTCATTTACAGACAATAAATAATAGACATTTCCACGAGAAACTTCAAAATAAAGGGAATTCTCAAAGGGTGGTTATCCATCATTTTCAGTTGTTTTTCTAAGGTTTTGACCCCAAGTTTGTAACATTTTAACTGCTGCGTTACATGGAACTGATAAAAAATTATCAGGATTTAGATAAAATGTACTGAAATTGTTTCTAGCTCTATCATATGAAAGCCACAGGTTTTTTTTTTTTCCAAGTTCAATTTCACTATTAATTACTTAAAATGTTGTCTCTTGCATTAAATAGAAATTTATTTCCCTCCCAGCATCTTCCCAAACATCAACTTGAATTTTTCTCACCTATTTTGACAATCTTCTGCTCTTTCCCAAACCTTTTCACTGAGGTGATGAAAAGATCTCTGTTCTTATCAATAAAAGCTATTTTTCTCTCATTTGTAAGTCCTTTCTGGTCCAAAGCAATCTCCACAATCTCTGTCTGAAAAAGGAAAAAGAATCTCTGATTTTTATTTTGGAGATTTAATGTTTGGACATTCAAACTGATTTTTTTTTTCCTAAAAGCAAGGCAGAAAATTCTTTGATAAACTGGGCTGGGAAAACACTTTTTGTGTGATTTCTCTGGGAAATAAATCATTCCATGGGTTGGAATTAATATTATTTTAAGGTCCTTTCCAACCCAAACCATTCCATGATTCTGTGATTTCATAAACTGAATTTCATGAAGATTAAAACAATTTGAAGACAAGACAAAGCATTAAAAGTCATCTGAAAAGCTCCTTTCTATTAAGATTTCAAAACCTTTAATGGGTTTTCAGTCCCATTATGGAGGAAGCCCATTAGTGATTCTCAATTTCTAAGTACAATAAAGTCATTAAATCCTTCAGTTTACCTTGTGGGTCAGAGGTTTTCCATCACCCAGTGGCTTCCCAGATAAAGCTTCAAATATCAAGATAACTGAAGAAAAAGAATGATTTGCTTTATTAATTAAAACAGCAGTTTTTCATAGATTTCTCCAGTGATTACACTTCTTTGACTGTAATTCTGTGCAAGTGGATAAAATATTCTGTGTGAGTTTTACCAGAGATTTTCACACTCCGGCGAAAAAAGAATCTTATAAAAAACTGAATTTTCACTTTCTATCCCTACTTTTCATTTCCTATCTCAAAGGGGGCTTTACAGAAAGGACACCAAGTTCTGAGAAAAGTCTGCACCCAGAATTTAAATAAATCCACATTTCCAATACCGGATTGACTCAGTCTTAACCCACAAAATTCAATGAATGGGAATGTTTAGAAAGAGAGAAAATTGACTGAAAAATCCCACCAGGGAGTAAAAACTTCTTCAAGTATTTTCTGTAAATATTCCATGGATCAGCTGGAAGTTCAAAGCCAAACCATTCTCCTGAAGTTTCGAAATTAATTTTAAGCAAGACCCATAATTTGAATTCATTTTTATAATAAATACATGTATTTTTATAACAAATAAACCAGAATTTACCCTTCTCATCAGCTTTGTCCTTCACTGCCAGGGTGTCATTGCTCAGGGACACTGTCTGGGCATTTAAAATGTCTGTTCTCATGCCTGGATATTTTGGAGATGAAATTAATCTACCTTCATAGGAATATAAATAAAGTCCTCCACCATCTACAAGAAGAAAATGCCTACAAGAAAAGAAAAAAACCAAACAACAAGCAAGTAAATCAATAAATAATGCAGAAAAATTATGTTTTCAACCACAGGAAATGGTTTAATACCCTGCAACTGTTTTTCCAGTTTCCATCATTCCTAAGCTTTAAAATTCCAAGATATTCTGGAAGTTCTGTATGGAAAAGCTCAGTTTTAATGTGAATATTATCTTTTGCCAGGAGAAATGTTTATTATGTGAAATATTCATGATTTTATCTGGGTATTTTTTGTTTATTTCTCACATTTCAATTTGAGCTTATTATGTCCGTTATATGTATGTACATAATAAAGAAATGCATTTATTTTATATACAAATAAATACATTTATTTATTATTTATTATAGATATAATAACTAAATTTATTTATTTATTCATTTAATAGTTATATTATGTTCATAATGAGCATTTCAAGAAGTCAGGTACCTTTCTGCTTGGAGAATCAAACTCACAGTGCCTTCCTTCAGGTCAAAAATCAATGGAGTGTTCCAGTTCTTTGTCCTGCAAATATAAAAAAATCAGCATTAAAATCATTAATTTTCACATATTTCAAGCACAAAGTTGGATTCAGAAAAGCAAAACCCACATTTTTAATCACCTAATAATCCTAAAAGGGAGGTTTTCCAACTTCTAACAGCATTTAGGAAGCCAAGGAACACTGAGAAGCAGAAAATATGATGGAATAACACTTCTGCCTTCATTGTTTCATCCCTTCCCACCAAAACAGCTGCCCCAGGAGTCTTAAAACCCAGCAAAATTAGATTTATATGGATTATTTTATTTTTAAAATATTTCTGACTCTTTCACAGTGATCTGGAGGTCAGAGAGTCTTTGTGCCCCATTAGAGCTGCATTAGTGTTCACTGAGCAGAACATTTCAATTAATTAAAAATAAAATAATTATTGTGCTTCCAATCAAGCTCCTGCCGCTCTTTTCCACAAAATCTGAGGAAGAGGAATTTGTGCTACTCACGAGAACACGTAACACTGAAGGGAAGTGGAAACCACCAAATATCCATAGTTCAGGGAGGCCTTGATGACCCTGTCCCGGAATTCCAACAGATCCACGGCGTCGTTGATGACATTGTGCACCTGAGCAGAGGAAAACACTCACGGAATTAACACAGCCACAATGAAAACTAATTAGCGAAATGTTCTTGTGGAGAAAATCATCTGAGGTGGAGGAGGTCTGAAAATTCCCATTCTGAGATTGTTCAGTCGTTGATTATTTGAGTATTTGAAATCACACTTCAGTGATCCCATCCGAACAATGCAGCAGTATCCAGGATTGGGATGAAGATGTTGCAGAGCTTAGAATTTTAATGATTCCACACTTGGAAGCACAGAGAATTCAGGAGATGGGCTGGGTGAGCAGGTTTTGGTTTTGTTATTTCACTTAAAACCTGCTCAAGAAAATCACAATTTGCCTCAAATCAACACAGATTTTTCAGCTCAGAGATTTTAGGGAGCTAAAACTCAAAGGGGGCACCTTAAACAAAAAAGTATTCTGGATTTTTGTGGGGTTTTTGGGGATCTTTTTGAAGATGTCACCATTCTGAGGGTGGTAACTTCCTTCTGATGTTCTCCATTATGCATCAATTGCAAAACAAGGTCTGAACTCAATTATTCCAAGAGCCTAGAAACCATTTCCAAGGACATGTTAATTGCTATGTCCACCACAGCATCTCTAATAAACTTTCTCATTGTAATACTCAGGAAAAAAATCCATCTGCAACATTTCTGTAGGATTTTCCTACATAAATATATAGGAATAAAAACACTATAAAACACCAGAATTAAAAATGAGTCCTGACTCAGGGTTAACTACACGTCCTTAGCCTTTGCATATTCAAAAACAGAATTTAAATCCCATGGAGATCATTCCCAAGTCCATCTGGTGCGAGTCGATGTCTGGGAATGAGAGAAAAAACTGGGAAATTTTACCTGATTTGTGCTGTGTGTTCCCAGACTCTGACTCACAACATCCCACCCACTGCCCCAGACTCAAACCCAGCACTGCTGCTGCTCCAACTCTGCCCAATCCAACATGAAAAGAAAAAACCATTTTAGTGTCTAATTAGGAATTTGATGCTGAAAAGAGCAAATGTGTAATTTGGAAAATGTGGAAGGATGGATATCTTTGCTATCCCGGAGAGTGAACGTTGTGAGTCAGTGTCTGGGAACACAAATTAACTTCAAAATTCCCATTTTGCATTAAAACAAGCTTTGTGATCAGACTGCCCAGCTCTGAAGTGATTTTACCTTCATGGTTCTCCTCTTAATTAAGGTAATTTCAAAGTTTTTCCACTCCCAGTGTTGCTCCACCACGTGGGCAAAGATGACGTGGCCATTCCCACACGCTCCGGCCAGCTGGGTGCCATCGATGGACCAGGAAATGGTGAAAATGCTGCCAGTGTTGGGCTTCTCCAGGGCGTAAGACCACTGGAAAAGGAGAGAAAATAACAATTAAAGTTATCCTGTACTTTTTAGAAGCCACTTATTGTCATAAACATATCTGCAGGGTTGGGATTTTTGAAGCAGCAGCAATAAATGAAGTTGTTATCGCATTGGGATTGGATGCTTAAGTCAGACTCTGGAAAAGGAAAAAGGAAAAGCATCAGGTAAAGCAGAAATTAAAAAGTCACAATGCCTGGAGTACATCAGGTACCAGTTTTCTACTCATAATTTATTGCAAGTGTACTCTCGTTCATAAATCCAGGCAATCACAATAAAAAATTCAGTCAAGGTGCTTAAGAAATTATTGTATTTTCTCCACTCTGTTATTACTGTCCAAGTGAAGGATTAATTAAAAATCTCCTCCGGCAAAGACCTTCATTCTTAATTCCCCCAGCCTTATCCATGAGATCCCTCCGAAGTTTAGATCCTTATTAATAAATCCTTGTCAAAAATCAGAATTTCCAGACCAAGACAGTTTTTATTGCCTGCATCTCAGAAATAGAGATCACACAAATCACCCGGAATCTCCAAAGAGATGTTTCCCTGAAAATGGATGACAAGTAAAAATTAAATCATCTTTTTAGTGAATTTTAGGAAGACATGAAAGCAGATTTTAAAACAAGAAGCAAATCTCAATTATTTCCTCTTTATGTAATAGAATATTTAAAAAAACATGTAGTAACTGAAGGACTGAATATTCAAATATATTTGAAGTCTTTAGGAACAATTCAATAATAAAAATCACTAAAGTTAAATGCAAACATTGGATTGACTTTTGGATACATGAAATGATCTGAAAAGGGGGACAGTTGGAAGAAAATCTTCACCTGATGTTTCTAACATATTTCATACTCTGATTTCTTTTGCAGAGCATAAAACCCCTAAGAATTAAGTCCTTCACACAAAGTCTTCATATGACTTAGGTGAAACGATACCCCAAAAATCCAAGTTTTTGTATGATTTAGATGGAAGGAAATCCCCAAAATCAAAGTCCTTGTGTTATTTGGTTGGAAGGAAACCCCAAAAATCCAAGTCTTTGTATGATTTGGTTGGAAGGAAATCCCAAAAATCCAAGTCTTCATACAACTTGGCTGGAAGGAAACTCCCAAAATCCAAGTCTTTGTATGAATTAGATGGAAGGAAATCACAAAAAGTGGAGTAAAATAAAGGTGTTGGATTTAAAATGTTCAGTGGGAAGGGAACTCAATGGGATGAAATCCAACCCCGGTTGTGCTCCTGGTTTGGGGAATTCTGAGTGGAATTAAAGCTGTTTTTCACACATCAGGGTGAGTGAAAGGTGATGTTGGCACTGCCTGAATTTCCATTTCCAAGCCTCAATTTTAAGGCTTCACCTTCCACATCATTCCCTGTCTGTGTGAGCTGCACTGGGGAAGAAAATTCCAATTTTTGGAGACCGGTCCATAACTGCTCCTCTGCCTGGCCAGGATGGAATCAGCCCCAAACACTCTCTAGTAATTAAACCCCCAATAATTAAAGTCTGACTCCTCCCACGGCCAGGAGCAGCCCTGGAATGTTGTGCCCAGCACTGGGAGAAGGCTCTCCATGACCTCCATCCCAGATGTTTTCCCCAGCTGGGATCTGTCTGGGAACACTTTGAAGAAGTTGTTTCAAGCTGAGCCCTGGGATCCTCCCAGCCAGACCCGGCTCTTTCCGAGGTCATTTCCCTTGGATCAAGGATCCACCCAGAAGGAATAAAAGGGCATCAAACCATCAATTAAAAACCACTTTAAGGGCTCCAGGAATGTTTTTTTGGAGCTACTTTTCCATGGAAAGCAGAGACGCTGCAGCTCTGACATGATCCATTCCCAAAACTACTTTTTTTTATAAACTTCTTTTTTTCTTCAGGTCATTGAAAATCATTCAAATATTTCCAGATTATAACCTACATTAAAAAAAAAAAAAACAAAACAAACCAACAGAGAAAACCATTTCAAAGCTTTATTTTCCAGCTGTTTTTGAAGGCTCTGTGTAATTCAGACCACTCCAGTGATTCATGCTCCCTGCAGATGTCTGCTGCATTTATCATGGACATAAAATGTTATCAGAAAAATCACTTCAGCTCCTCATTTTCAAATAGAAACTATTTAAAAACTGGAATAGCTGCTGTGTAGTTCCTAAATACACTGATTTTTTTGGTAGGAAAGGTCTGAGTGTGACTCCAGGAATGAATGTTGGTCCAACATTAATGAAGTATTGGACTTTGGGTTATACTTTTCCTGTGCCATAATGAATTTTTCACCAAATTCTCTCAAGAACAAATCCAGGAGTTCTAAAAGTTTCATTTTATTAAATAAATACATAAAAGCAGCAACTTGAGCTTCCCTTTTCTGATTGCACAACGGAGTAAAACTGAAGAACTGCAGTCCCTGAATGCTGCCTGACTTCCTACTCAATTCCCATTTCTGGCTCCTGGGATGTGGCTGAAAGGATTTCAAGGAGCACATTCCCAGAAGTCTGTCCCAGGAACGAGGACAGTCTTCCACATCTGGAACACTGATGCTCCAAGACTCAATCTGAGGGATTTAATTAGCAATTTCTGGACTGAAAGTAACAAATTAATACACTTAACACCCATTTTTAAAACAATATAGTGAAGAGAGAATATTTATTTTATATAAATTATATATAAATTATAAGATAAAATATAATAATTTATAAATAATAAAATGAGAAATAAATATAAATAATAAATAAAATAAAGAATAAAATTTTATAATATAAATTATAAATTAAAAGAGCAACACTGCTGCCAGCTGTGCAAAGGACACTTGGATGCTCCTGGCTGGATTCTGCTTCCCAGGATGAGGAATTTTGAACAGGGAATGCTGATGTCAGCTGTCAAATTGGGTCTTACAAGGTTATAAAAGTCATTTTCCAAAGGAAATCCATACTTGGGATCACCTGAAGGTGCACACACCTATGGAATTAGCTTGTTGGAAACATATATGTAATATATCTAATATATATAACTCCTCTGATAATTAACTGAATATAAAATAAACTGCTATTTCACAATATCAGATTTATAAATGTATTTAGTATTATATTTACGTGTTATTTATTATTATTTTATATATTATTATTCCCACAGGAAATCACACAAGATTCTCTAACCCAGAGCCAATCTGGAAAACTGGAGCTAAGAAAATCAGCTCTGTATTACAAAATAAACAAACAAAAAAAACCCAACAAAAAAACAAACAAACAAACAAAAAACAACAACAACAAAAAAAACCAACCTAAAATTCTCCTGAAATCCAACAACATTCCCACAATTATTAACCCAAGAACTAAAACAGGATGCCAAACTGTCCCCTATAAATTCTTCCCCTCAGAAAATGAAATATTGATGCAAAAAATTATTCCCATAGGTGATCCAAGCGCTTTAATTTTCTTCCAGAAGTTGTATTAGCCAATTCCAATAAATTAAAATATGCCAGCTTGGAAAGAGTTGCTCAACAACATAATTCCATGGGAAACCTATCCATAATATTTTTGCTTTTATCGAGCTACAAAGAATTCAGGATCACGGACAATAAAAGCAGATCAAACAGGGACAGTGCAGAAAAATCACCTGATTTTTTTACACTGCCAAATGCACAAGACTAAAACTGAATGGAATGGGATCACAGCTGTAATTCCATAGAAAACAGGGTTTTTGGGATTTTTAGTGCTCTAGTTTAGGACAATTCAGCAGTATCAGAATGATATAAAAAGTAATGCACTGCACACAATCACTGCCAAGATTTTGCTCTCTATTTTACATCTGTATAACATCAATATCATGGTAATTTTAAGGATAAATTATATTAATTTTATATTAATCACACAATTTATTGCCCCGAATAAAAATCATTCAACGCTCAACATTTAAATAATTTTCAAAGCTTCTCTGGACCTGCTGCATTGTAGTTTTAATATTCCTGGGTGGTTTTTATCCTCAATATTTTTTAGCCACAGCACCACACTCTCACTGGTTTTAAATGGGGTGGGGGTGAGCAATAGTTACCCTTGCAGAATGTTTTCCTTTATTTTCCAAAGATATCAGGTAATATTCCACACTTTTAATAGAATTTCTAGCAAAATTGGATAGAATATAAAAATATAAGAGGGTCAGTCAAATATGCAAACTGCCAGTATACTAAAATGGCCAAAATTTATTCTGTAATACAAGAAAAAGTTTGAAGAATGTATAAAATAATTAAAAAATTTACGGATTAATGGAAATAACTGCTTTCATTACACAGAATTTGCTCAGCAGAGTGATGAAGACAGGAGTAAAGCAAAGGGCAGGATTTAGCAGTCAAATAAACATCAATTTATAGATAAAGACCACCAGAAAAAAAAAAAAGGTCAAGAAGAAGAGCACAAAGAATTTGGAAAAGAAACAACAAAAAAATCAAATTAAACTGGTCAATCCCATTCAGGGTAAATAAATCATTAACAGAAGATGCATAAATACATTCAGCATTATTTAAATAAAAATTGGATGCCCCTATTTATTAATTAAAATTATTAATTTGACCAGTGTTTCACTTTTAATGTTTTTTATCACTGATCTCTCTACACTTCCAAGCCTCTGGGAACACAACCTGCCTGTAGGACAGCTTTAATAATTTCTTTTATATATAAATATATGCTTTCTCTTCAAATCCTGTAGAAGCGAAAGTGCCGTTTTTAACAAAGAAATACAACTTAAAATGTTATTCTTAAATTTGTAAGTTTGTTTTTTACCATGAAGCTGCTTGAACATCGTAGGGAGATGGAAAGAAAATGAGAAAAGAGCACTGAGTGCAAGAATTTAATTTAATTATGCCCTAAAGTGAACACATATGCCAGAGAAGAGTTAATGATATATATTTATTGTCCTGATGGCTCCCTGGGGAGCAATTTGCCAATGCAGCTCCATTACATCAGACACAATAAAAGTGTCTGTGCTGACCAGGAAAAGCCAGGTCTGGTTCTCTTCAAACTCCATCCCATCCTCCTTTTCCCTCAATTCCAGCACAGCCACCTTTTTAGTCAATATTTACATTCAATGTCATTATTTACATTCAAAATGCTGAATTTGGAGAGAATAAATTAACAGTGGGAGCTGCTAAACACACAAAGCATCTGGTACCAGCTACTGTTCGTTTTTGTTTCAGAGCTGAGTAATAAACCAGGTAAAATAATCCTAATTTTAGACAAGAAATAAACCTGTCTGCATTAAAATTCCCACTAACCTGTTCAGTATTAAATGCTGATTAAAACATTACTGGTTTTCAGCTAGCAGGAGTCTGACCCAGACTTACGGTAAATTAAATTACAAAACAGATCTGGAGATATCAAAATAAAACATTTTCAAATCAGCAAATTCACACTTTGCAAAAGAAAATTGCATTTGAGTGCTTTTCCTTCAAGATAATGATAATTAAATTTTACTTAGAAACTTGTAATTAAATTCTATTTATACACTGTCAGTGACTATCAGTGAAATCAGAATCACCACAAAAAGTGAAACATGAAAATTCAGATTTCATCCTTATGCCTCTTCTCAGATAATCTTTAAAGGTTGTTCTTCATGAATTTAAAGTATCTGAAATACACACTCCAAATTCATGCTGAGGTGAACCATGACTGACTGAACACACCCAAAACACCACAGCAATTTTTTCCCAAAAAGATCAACAAACACAATGAGAAAAGAGGTAGAAAATGGGACAATATAAGTCCCAAATAATCAAAGTTGCTGCAAAAAACCTGAGTAAAAATGTGCAGAATCACAGGAAACCCACAGAGACAATGAGGTCAATCCGTGCTAACTCAGAGCACCAATGAAGGGAGGTGAAATTGCATTAAATTCATTTTAAGTGGAGATCAAGTTGAAAAAAAACCTGTAAAAGTGATTCAGGAATAAACCTTCAAAGGAAAAAAAGATCATTAAATAACAAAAGTGCAGGACATGGTTCTTCCTTTTTTATGAGGTTATTGTTCTACACTCCTTGTTATGGTTAAAAATTGCAATTTATGATTAGCTGTGACCACAAGAGATGTTTGTGAGCTCTGTGCTTTTAGGCAAAAATCCAAGGTCCTAAAAGGCAAAATATTATCAAGAATAAAATATTCTGGTCAGCAAAAAGGTGCTGGCAACCACAAGCAGTTCTTGTTAATAAAACACCCACCTGTACACTGATATCCTGAGGAATATTTGCTGTGTTATCAATAAATTTGGACACCTATTTCCAGAGTTTTACTCACCCCAGTTTTGTCACAGAGACGTAAAGTATTGAAAGATCCCACGGCGAACAGTTCTCCATCCAGAGCCCAGGCAACGGAAGTGATGGGATACTCGTGGGGCTGGGAATTGTACAGGGCACGGCCAAAACTGTCCCAAACCTGCAGCAAAATTTAAATATCCATCCATGGCAGCACGGCTTGGGTGCATTTTTATTATTCCTGAAGAATAATTTTTCCTCATGTTTTCAGCGTAACTTGAAAAATCACCTGTGTTACAGCTCGCTTTTGTTTTATATTAATATTTTTTGTATTTTTATTATTCCAGAAGAATAATTTTCCCTCATGTTTTCAGCGTAACTTGAAAAATCACCTGTATTACAGCTTGCTTTTGTTATATATATATATATTTTTTTGTATCTTTATTATTCCAGAAGAATAATTTTCGCTCATGTTTTCAGTGTAACTTGAAAAATCACCTGTGTTACAGCTCGCTTTTGTTTTATATTAATATTTTTTGTATTTTTATTATTCCAGAAGTATAATTTTTCCTCATGTTTGCAGTGTAACTTGAAAAATCACCTGTGTTACAGCTCGCTTTTGTTTTATATTAATATTTTTTGTATTTTTATTATTCCAGAAGTATAATTTTTCCTCATGTTTGCAGTGTAACTTGAAAAATCACCCATATTATAGCTCGCTTTTGTTATATATTTTTTTTGTATTTTTATTATTCCAGAAGTATAATTTTCCCTCATGTTTTCAGTGTAACTTGAAAAATCACCTTTATTATAGCTTGCTTTTGTTATATTTTTTTTGTATTTTTATTATTCCAGAAGTATAATTTTTCCTCATGTTTGCAGTGTAACTTGAAAAATCACCCATATTATAGCTCGCTTTTGCTTTATATGTATATTTTTTTTATCTTTATTATTCCAGAACTATCACTTTCCCTCATGATTAAATATAACTAGAAAAATCAGCTATATTATACCTCACTTTTATTTTATATCTACACTTGTTATACTTTTATTACTCCAGAAGTATAATTTTCCCCCATGACCACAGAAATTGTACAAATAATAGTCCAAGTTTAGTGTAACTAGAAAAACCACCTATATTATAGTTCACTTTTATTTTATAGATATACTTTTCATATTTTTATTATTCCAGAACTATCATTTTCCCTCATGACCATAGAAATTGTAGAAATAATTGTCCAAGTTAATTTAGTGTAACTATATATATACATACATATATATTATTATTTAATCAGTTTTGCTTTGTTTAATGCAACAGACTTTGCTTTTTGCCATGGCAAATGTCACATAACGCTGTACAAAATATTCTGTGTAAAATATTTTCTACCCCTGAGTTCTATTTCCCGTAAATTACCCCAAGTCTGTAAAAGAACCACAAGGTTTATTCTGCTTGCACTCGTGAGGCTCCTCTGCAAATTTCCAAAAAAAAAGAGATTTTTTTAATGGAAATCAACAAAACACCAGGAAGCCAATCCACAAAACAATTTAATAATTTATTGGATTTTTTAATTTCTTAATTGTGTATCTTCTATCACAGCCATTACACAGTTAAATGACAGAACCAAACACATGATACATTTAAAAATCAGTTTTTATTTAAGGGAAGAAACACAAAATGTGCTTTGTATTTTGGATGCATATTATATTAATATATTTTCTGCATCCAAATATACATTAATATACTTTAAATTTTACTGAGGGATTCGCTAATGTTCCTGCAATAGAAGACAGCAGCTTTAGCTCCTCTAATTTGATAGGTCACAGCTTATATTAATTCAAATGACCACTTCTATATTTCTACATATTTTTCTTTTTGTTTCACTCCCATTTTACCGATTTTTATCCTGCTGTATTTAAAGAAAAATTGTAATTTTATGTTACTACGTAGAGTGAGGTGTATTTATAAATAATACAACTTCTTGAAAAGTGAAAGACTTCTCATTTCATTTTGGGCTTCCAGATTCAAATTCAAAAATTTCAGGATATCTAATAACTTTTTTGATCAGGAAGTTAAAATTTAAGCAGAACTCACCTTATATCTACAATCTTCCCCTGCAGAAAGAATCAGATCATTCACTGAATTCCAGTCAGTTTTTAAAATCAGGCCATCGTGGGCTTTCCACTGAAATGGGAAAAAAAAAATCAATTAAACAGAAGCAACAATCCTGACAACTCCTATTTTTAACATTCAACATTCATTGGGCTTGATGATCTTGAAGGTTTTTTCCAACCTTAACCATTTTATGATTCAGCAGAAAAATAAAATAAATAAAGCTTGAACAAGGCAGAATCAAAGGACGAAAATCTGCACTAAAATCCTGCTTTAAACAACTGCTTCTTCACCAGTGAAAAGGGAAAGTCTTCTGTATCTTTATTTACGCAAATAAATGCCAATAATTCATCAGATTATTAATGGTACCTGCAAAACTTTAGCATTTGGCTGGAGGGGTTTAATGATCAGCTGCTTCCCTGAGGTGTAGAGAACTTTGTCAGAGTCAGGTGCCCAGGCCACTGAGTACACTGGTGTTCCTGTGGGCATGGAAAACATGGAAAACATTCCTGGGGCTCGGCTGAACAAATCCTGCAGGAATTGCTACAGCAAGGCACGACATTACCTGTCCTTTTAATACTTTAAAATTTATTTAATATCTATTTAATATAAAATAATAATATATACAATATGGATATATAATAATAAAATATGTAATATTGACAACAATATATAATAACAAAATATGTAATATAGATAATAAAATAGTGTGTGGTAAATCAAATATATCTTACATAATATATATTTATATAAGGATACATAAAATACATTACATAATTATTGCATAAAATATATCGCATTTATATGGCATAAATATCCATGTGGTAATACTGTACTATATAAATGTACAGTACATGTTTCTCAAACCCCATTATCTATTGCCATTTACCATGTTATCAATTTCTAAAACTTTTAAGTGAGCAGTTTTAAACGAGTCCAGAAAACGAACAGGAAATAGCTGCATTTTGTATTTATATTCAGCTTTTATCCACTGATGCAATTTAAGCCACAATTGTCACTCCAGACATACAGAATATCAAAATAATACTCACCAAGAGACAGCAGAAAATAATTCTTTTCACCCCAAATTGTGAGACTGAACACAAATGTGGGTAGAAAGTTTTGTGTTGCACCTAAATTATTCTTTTTTATATTTTTAGGCCCCATAATTAACACATATTTTTGTTTTGCTGCACATGCAAAACCCCCAACCATCCCATACACAAATAATTTACAAAATAAATGACAATAAATAAAACTGGCCCGGAGACTTCACAGATTTTTTTCCCAATTAACGGAAACTTTCTTAGGCTGAAACCCCCAGAATTTTGTATCTGGAATAAAGCTGACTGTTCCATTTTAAAATCACGTTCCAGTTTTCAAATTAGATTTTTTGAAAACAGAATAAAGCAAAAATTACATGGAAAAACATCCAAGGGAAAAAAAGAATTTTAAAAAGTCAGACTTGCCAACTATGCAAATATTTTCCATATTATTTGACAGGATTTGTCTCCTCTGAAGAAAAATCAAAGGATTGTGCTACTTGATTCCTTGAAATAAAACTAAGAAAGTGAAGTAAAATGAAACTCCAAGTATTAAACTGAGCAACTGAATTAAAATTGTTCAAATAAACAATTTTTAATGTAACTTCATGGTAATAAACCCCAAAAGGATTAAAAATGCTATTACAAAGTAAAATCCTCAGTGACAATTTTGGCATTTTCTCTTTCAAAAAATGACCCAGGAATATTTTTGTATGGGAATATTTTGATAAGATTTAGATAATTAAGTGACCGAACAGCTACAACTGCCCTAAAATCCTATCTCCCCACTTCTCTCTGTGCAAAAAGCTGATTTTATTATGGTTAAACTCGATTTGAGCTCCCAAATATTCACCCTCTAAATTGAGACCTGGTGTCGTTGCTCCTGAAGATTTCTGTACTACATATATTTTCTTTTAGGGCATTTTATTACTTAAAAATACAGAATTATGGAAGATTTTTTTAACTTGCCAACCATCAGAGCAGACAAGTCACAGAAACACAACATATATTAAATAAATGTGGCACTGGCTGTTTTCTTCCTGGCAGTTCCTGTCGAAAATGCCGTAAATTCTGTCACCAGCTGGAGCAGAAATTCTAAATAAACTCAATTTTTTTTGTCCTGTTCTAATGCTGATTTAACAATCAGAAGACTTTTCTATTTAAACCAAATGTTTCCCTTTTTTATGATGGCTGAGTACTTAACCACAATTTCCAGGGCTTAACAGCAGGAGCTGAGTTAACTCATTTCCTTCTGCACTTAACAAGGACTGGGTTGGGAAAACACTGCCAACACCCTGGAAAACTCCGAGGAACAGACACACTGCAGGGATAAACAGCTGCAGGAAGGAATATTCTGGGAGAAAAGCAAGGAGAAGGCCAGAAAATTGGGATCTGAGGGAGGGAGATCCGGCTTCTTATCCCACAACAGAGACTTTGGTAATTCCAAGAGTTTCTCTGGGATTTTGGACTGTCGCAGGAGGAGAAACATTAATTCAGACAATTTTAGATCTTGTGAGGGTGTCTCCAAAAGAATATAGATATCAGGAATAAATTCCTCCTTGGGAAGGTGGGGAGGGCTGGGATGGAATTCCAGAGAAGCTGTTGGTGCCCCTGGATCCCTGGCAGTGCCCAAGGTTGGGCTGGAACAACCTGGGATGGTGGAAGGTGTCCCTGCCATGGAAGAGGTGGAATGGGATGAGCTTTAAGGTCCTTCCAACCCAAACCATTCCATGACTCCATGAAAATCTTGTGGGTTCCCAACACACTATCTGAGAGATCCATGGAAAAAAGTTTCCTCATCAGAATAGATCAGTGGACTGTGGAAGCCCAAACACAACATTTCAGGGTAAGGACAAGGAGGAACAAAAGGAAGAATTTTGAGGGAATCCAAGAAGGAATAAAGGCCAAGGATAGAAAAGGCACATGGATCATCATCCCAAAATATGAGCTTGAAAATGTATTTCTAATACAAAGAGTGGAATGAGGCAAAGGAATGTTGGCAATGGGAATCCTTTCAGTTCTCATGATGACAAAGGAATGGAAAAATTGGTTGAACGGGAAAATTGGATGCACCTCCCTTAAACATGAGCATTCCTGCAGAATCCTGTCCTGATCCCAGGTATGGCAGTGCTTACAAAGAGGGCTGTGGGATTCTGACTCCGAATTTAAAGGGTTTCAGATGATTTTTTGTTGAAAACACAAATACAAGGTGACAGTTATTCCATGGGGACTTGGTGCTTTTGTACTGCACCAGAAACTTGCAGAGATCAGTGAAAATTCATTTCAAACTACAGCACATGATTTACTTCATAAGCTTTTTCAAACCTCAAATAAGCACAATTATGCATAAAAAATTTGACAACACAAACTGAGAAATAGCAAAGCGTGCTTCAGTTTCAATTTTTGTTTAAATTCTAGTTCAGTTGGTTTATCTTTTTACCTGAAAAACATTGCATGTGCACGTGAACTTCCTTAAAAGAACTGAAATGCATTTTACATTCACTGCTGTGGTTAAAATGCCTTCCCCAGGTTGAAAGAATTCAGACAATTTGTTTCAGAAAGAGATAAGGGTCTGACATTTAACCCAACCCCAGGTGCATGTGGTTTCTTCAAAAATGTCAGAAGGTCACATGGGCTCAATCTATGAAGTCTGAACAACAAAATTTAGCTGAGGATCTTCACTGAAATGGCACCAAATCCCTAGGGTGGGACTGAGACTGCTGCCTAAAAATATTGCAATATTTTAATTTGAAATATGAAGTATTTTTAAAAAATCTTACTAAAATGCAACTCTGACTTACATTTAATTTTAATTAAGGCCTTTGAGCAAACCATCAGTGCCATATTTAGGCTCTGTTATTTAAATACATTTCAGAATAACCCAAATTAACAAGTTCTGATGGAGCTTCGAGCAAATGAACTCACCTTGCTGAGCTAAAGTGGATCTCAGCATTCCACTTTTAGACCAGATTTTCACTTGGCCATCTTCCCCAACTGAAAATGAGCACAGAAATCAGCATATTCAATGCAATAATCAGTCTAACAAATGTATTTGAATTTACTCAGGAAAAACACTTGAGCTAAAATAAATCCAGGTTTTCTTCCAGGTAAATTCCTTTTGTTTAGTCTTTCAAACATGCACTAGGAAGTATATGAAGGAAAAATATTTAAGATGGTTCTTTCGTTATTATCAACAAATTGTCCTTTCCTGAAAATCCCTCAAGCCTTTTGTGAAGCTGCTCCTCGGAAGGAAAGTCCATCACAATTTAAGTATCCCAAATTCTGTATTTTTGATTCCTTCAGTGGTCCAGAGGCTGCTTAAAGGAGTTTGAGGAGCCCCAGGGGAGCAGGAGCAGATTTTATGGATTGAACTGGAGGTTTCACAGTTGATAAATGGTGAAAGGAAGATAACTCTGTTTGGACAGCTTCAATTTCCTGACATAACTGTGTGTTACCCAATAACTCAGTTTATTTACTGAAGATTAAATTGTTAAACACTACCCAACACACTTAGGGCTCTAATAACAGCACAGATCTCCTGGTGTGGTGTCATTTTCAAAATGCTCTGGCCCTTCAATTTAGGCCTCCCAGATTAAATTAATGAGGAAAAAGGTGCACCTAGAACTTAATGGATTCCTCCATTCAAAGGTAATTTATTTACCACATATCTGCTTTTTCTATCTGGCCAAGGTAGCTTTAAAAGTTTAAAAAATGTAAAAAAACCACCCTCAAAATTAAAAATCTTATTTGTGCACATTTGATGCTGTTGAAATACAGCCATAAATGCATTTTAAATGATGCAGTAGCAATGATTTATTTACTCTTCCTCCAAGTACAGTTGTGGTATAAGAGGAGTTGATCTTCTCAGAATAAACTGGAAGTGGTGATGAATTCCCACACTCCCAAAAAAGTGTCAGTGTCATGCAGTCTCATAAAAAAAAAGGGATTCAAAAGACAATTCTGACTTTGTCTTTGGAGAAGTTCCTGAGGCAAAGCTGTCTTTAAAAAGAACAATATTTCTGTTCCTCTGGGATTTCAGAGGAACAGGCCAGACAGAGTTCCTTGAAGCAGCATTTCAGAGTCTGGAAATGAGCAGATCCAAAATTATTTTCAGTTCTTGTGGCCTGAGCTGGAATTTGTCCAGAGGAATCAGCTGTCCTCCATCAGCAGGAGGCTGCAGAGGAGGCTGACACCACCAGAAATCCCAGCAAGGAGTCCAGCACAGGGAAGTTCATCAGTTCCCCTTAACACCAAGATAGAATTTTTGGCAAAAAATGCCAAAAGGAATTAATTAGCAAAAGAATTAGGACAAAAAATGGTGTAGAGATGAAGAAATTGTGGGCTCACTCTCCTAGCATCAATATAGACAGGCTGCAGGTGATAATTACTGATAATTAAGGAATAAAAGGACAGGAATATTCAATATCAATGAGGCCTCACTAAACTTTGGCTAAAAAACCCCAAATGTGCAGGGATATAAATGTACCAACTTAGCAACTTTTCCTTGTAACAGATAGAAAAAAAAGAAATCAAATATTCTCCTTTCTGAAATTCAGAACAGCCACAAAACCATCTAAGCACTCTGATATTAAAACATTTACTTTCAAGTAGATTGGATGATATAAACTAAAAAAGAGAAATATTTTTACTACATCTTCTATTAATTAAAATAGGCAACATTAAGCTAAAATAGCATTAATTAAATAGTGCAAAATGAACTCCTAGTAAGCAAGGTGATAACAACTTCAGTGATAATTAAGACCAAAAATAATTAGCTTATTATTTTAGTTTTCAAAGCACTTCATTAATACAGGAATGCTCACCTGTAACCAGGGCTGTTCCCTCGTAATTCCACCTTCCTGCAAGGACAGCTCCACAATGTGCTTCCACACTTTTCTCCACTCTTCCCAGCTTGGAAATCAAGTGGAATTTCCCTAAACGATAATATTCATATAATTGTAGGTAATTGATTATATATTAAATCATTAATTGCATTACATTATTAATTACATTGTACATTATTACAGCAGTGCTGTTACCTTCTGTTGAAAACACACACACAAACCAAGAAACCAACAGTACAAAGAAAACATCCAATTGTTTTTCACAGCTGAAATCAGAACTATTCCTGCTTCCATGATGGAGCTGGGATGGAATTCCACAGCAGCCAACCCCAAAGTTTGTAATGATTTCAACAGAAGGATCAGGAAGTTTTTCTTCCCAAATAAGGGATGCTGCTTAAATCCAGGAAGATCAAATTTAAACTGGAGCAAAGAGCAGACAAATGAGAGCTTGGAAAAATGAACAGTCCAGTAATTCAAAGTAATTACTTTAAAATCAAATTATTTTAGTATTATTTGATCTAAGCTGCCAGACTGAACCACTACAAGCAAATTCCTGAGTGACCAGAACTTTTGGCACAATCATCCAGCCAAGCCTCTGCCAATGCAAGATTTCCAAGGTAAAGATTTTTAATGCTGATGGAAAAGTATGGTTTGATAAATCAGTTTATTTGAACTGATAATTTAAAATACCATGGAATCCCAGACTGGTTTGTGTTGGGAGGGACCTTAAATCTCATCTCATTCCAGCCCTGCCATGGGCAGGACACCTTCCACAGAACAGGATGCTCCAAGCCCCATCCAACACTTCCAGGGTGTTCATTCAATGCATTCCATTATTTGATAACTATAAAATAGAATTTATCTAACTAATGCATCACTTATTGTATAGAACATCCCTCAGGGCTGAGATTCTCCTGTTTCATGTGTAAGCAGTTACTGGATTTGAGGAATTCAATGCTATTTTCTCCAAATCAATTGCCTAACTGGCCTTTTCTGCTTCTACATCAAAAACATCTTTTATTTTCTGATCACCTTTTTCCATGCACAGTGTCTTTGTTCCGCCTGTATCCAAGATCTTTTTTATTGGAGAATCCTTAAACCCAATACCTCAGAACTAGGAATATTCCTGTGCCATCACGTACAGGACTCAGCAAGAAGTGGCTGAGCTCTTCAGAGCCATTACTTTTTTCAGGATATGAAGAATTCCATGGGACTTTATATATTGAAACAACAGCTTCCACTGACCTAATGAGAATCCCTGAACAGTTCTGTAAGCAATCCCCCAACACATAAGGGACAAATGGAATTCCAGTGGAAGAACAGGCAGTTGGGAATGCTTCAGTGAGGTCAAAATACCAAGAAAACAATGGGTCATGTCAAAGTATGGGACAAAATCCTGTTATCCAAGGAAACATTCAACTCTGTTCCCAATCTTTTGCATCCTCTCCCACTCCACAAGCTCCTACTTCTTTCACAAGGCCCCTTCCAAAGAGGGAAACAGAGAAAATCGTTGCTGAGCAGGGAAGAACATGGTTACATGTAAAAGCAGGGTCACCTTTCCAGAATTCCTCTGGAAAAAATGTGATCACTTAAAACTGTATCATAATCCCTCTGCAGAACAGGGGAGATCACGTTTTCATGGGTATCAGCTTTACTTCTGCAACTTCTTTGCTTTTCCAACACGGGAATTTACAATTGCTGACAGTCAAATGCTCTTTTTATTGCATTCCCACATGGAGGTTTCTCCATTTCCATGGATTTCTGTTCTTCAGCTTAACACTGAGGGAACAGAGACTTTCAAATTACAATTTACTACACAGAAAGGGAAAACTTTAGCCACGTGCCTGGAGTAGGTAGAAGTGATTCAACTTAACCTTACTTTACATCTCCCATCTGTAAAATACTGGTCCTTTATTTTTATTAAGTACTGAAGCCAGGACTGTCCTCGACCTCAGTATGACTCCCCAGTTTTGGAGGAATTTCCAGTGAGAGACTCCCAGCCTATCCAAACAGAGAATATAAAATATGTATGTTTTGTTCATTAACTTCCATGGACTCTTAAACGCTGACCTAATATAAAATTATCAATAAAAATGAAAAAAATCTAATCACTTATGATTTGTACTTAATTGGAAGGTTAAAGCCAAACATATTCCTCATTTTTGTTAAAAAATAGCAACATGACCAATGTAAGTAGGAAGTAAAAGAACAATATCCCCCAAGAGATGCATTTCAGAAGAAAACCCAAGGGGATTAAATTTACATTTGCTCTGATTTCAAACATCTGCAGTTCAAGTAGGAATTAATGCAACCTTGTAAAGACATTATGCTTCTTTTCCATTGGATTCAGGAATCCTTATCAGAGAGGCACTGGCCGTTGCAGGAAAACTGCAGGAATAAGCTGGTGCGGGAAAAATTCACGCAGGAAGAAAAATCTGGCTGGGTGCAAAATCTTTTTTTGGGGAGAAAGGAAAAAAATCCACCCCAAGCAATCCTCAAAGCTTCTTGCTCCCCAAATAACATCTTGTATTTGAGTGACATGAGCACTAAAGGGCGTGAAACAAAAAACATTTTAAATTTCCTTACCATCAGAACTAGTCAGAACAAAGCTCTCAGCCTGGGATTGCTTCTTCCCACCAATCCCTCTGGGAAACCAGTGCAGATCTATGGGATAAACATCATCTGGAAGCTTCACCACTCGAGTGGTCTCGCTGGTCACAGGGTTCCATTTCATAATCTGGTGGTCATCACTGCAGGAGTAGAGCTCGTCAGCTGTTGTCCATCCCACACAGCTCACCAATTCCTTATGTTTCATTCAATTAAGGAATATGAAAAGTTTAACTATTAAAAATAAGCTGGCAAAATATCCCATCTCGGCTATGCAAAACAGAAGGGACGATACAGGAAGATTATTTTAAGATTGCCTGGAATGTTTTATATAACAAAAAAAAAATCTTCTTTTTTTTTGCTCTTACGTGCCAAGAAGAGCTGGTAAAAATTCAGCCAAATATAAAGCAAACTACCATGCAAAAATATAATTCTTATCATGATGTAAAGTTATCAAAACATGGCTAAAATGTTGGGCTAATGAAAGGTCTTAGTACAAAACACAAGCGCAAAACACCCAGCTATCATTCAAAGGTGTTGGTTTATTAACAGCACATCAAATATAAGTGTTCAAGACCTCTTAAAACATTGCCCTTAAAGGCTGCTCTCAACGACAAGGGGAACAAAGGAAAAACAGGGAAAAAAGCCATCTGCAATTTACCAGTATTTTACTGTCATTTCAACAATAAAAAAATACTTTCTGGAAGAGCCTGAACATGATGTTCTGATTTTTTTTTCTGTGACAAAGGATATGTTTTGGCTCCTTTAAAAGGGAAGTCTTCAGTCTCATCTCAGTTGTTCAGATGGAGCATTAAAACCACGTGTTATAACTGTAATAAAAGAAAAATACATATATATGTATTTATAATCAGCATAATACATATGCATACATAAGCAGCCAAAATTAAAAAGGAAGACAATAACAGTAAAATAAAAAGTTCTGAAGTAATATTACATCAGTACTGGGGAAAAATAAGCACCAAGAAAGACCTGAGTTTAAAGGGAATTCTATTTTTGCATTATCCAACTGAATATGGACAACTTAAAGAAAAAATGATGCTGGGAACAGAGAATCCTTGAATTATTACGGTTGGAAAAGACCTTTAAGACCGAGCCTGAAACATCAGAGGTTGGAGCACTGGAGCTCCCTTGTGCTGACACAGCCGGGAAGGGAAAACCTGATATTTTCCTTTCAAAGCGCAGAACTTTATTATAATTTTTAATGCATTTTACTTGCTCTGTATGTGCCGCTAAAAGGCTGAACGGCCACCCTGGGCCATCCACAGGTACATCCATCACTACCATCCCACGTATTCTCTAACATCCAACTCCCAGGAAATCCAGCAGCGGCTCCGCTGGAGTTTTAGGAGAGATGTGGCAATAACCAGGAATTATCCCGACTCGGAGAAGCCAAAGTGCCTCACGCCTCCTCCTTTTCCCATCCGGAGCTGCTGGCCAGGGGATGAGCATCAGGGACGGCGGAGGAGATGGAGCACGAGCGGGATGTGGCGAGCAGGGAATGCCAAGAGCGGGATGGGGGAAGCGCAGGGCAAGAATGCCAGAGGGAAGGATGAGGGAGCACCGGGAAGGAAAACTAGCGGGCGGGACAGGGAAGCAAGAGGGCGGGATGGGGACAGCGCAGGAAAGGGAAAGCAGCGGCAGGATGGGGGCACCGGGAAGGAATGCCACAGCAGGATGGGGGGAATGCTGAGAAGGAAAAGCAGCCGGCGGGACGGGGGCACGGAGGAGGAGACACCAAACCCTCGGGGCAGCCGCGGTCGCCACCGCCCGCTCTCCGGCCGTACCAACACCCGCTTTTCCCTCAGTTCCCAGCTTTCCAAGAAGCAGATTATCCAGCCCCTCCTCAGGGCCGCCAGCAGCCGGGGATCGGGGCTCCCCCGCCCGGATCTCAGCTGTCCCCCGGAGCTCTCCCTCCCCTCCATCCGTCCGTCCCACGCCCAGCCGGGGGTCACGGCTCCCGACCCTCTCGCCCACCGCGGCGGTGACTCAGCCGAGGGGAGGGGGACGGCGGCCGCCGCCTCCCCAGCGCGCCTTTACCTGCGCGGGCAGCGGGAGGGAGCGCGCAGAGCGGCGGCTGGAGCCCGCTGCCGGCGGATGCCGGGACGATCCCGCCTGCCGCTCCCCGCGGATCCCGGGATGATCCCACCTCCCTCTCCCGCTCCCGTCGCCTCAGGAGCGGCGGGACCCGCTCCCCCCGCCGCCAAGCGCCGCCGTCTCTATGGCGACTTCTCGCGAGACTTCATCCTCCTCGTCCTCCTCCGCCACCTCACGGGTCCCCCC
>VZTI01004944.1:20020-32342 GCA_013397865.1 Struthidea cinerea | reverse complement strand
TTTGTGGTCGAGGGGGGGGAGTGGGCGTTATTAAAGAGAAGGGATTTAGAACTATGAGGTGGTGTGAAAAGTGGAGGCTTTTTTAGGGTTATTCCCGGACTCTGGGCCAAGCAATGACATTTTCTACTTAATCGGGTAAAACAAACTTGTCAGGAGCTTTGAGCAATTTTCAAGTTTCCACTGCTGGAAATAGCCGTTAAATGCAACACTGAACCACAATGAAAATTGTCCTATTTTAGAGACTGATCATTACAAATAGCGTTGACATTGCCATGGGTGTTTTACTGATAAGAAAAAAATACGAAGCAAAGCAAATATCTGAGCACGTAGTTTATCATATCAGTGGTAGATTATGGAACAGCTTTTCAACGACAGAGAAATTTTCTTCCTGTCCAACAAAATTACT
Source organism: Struthidea cinerea (assembly GCA_013397865.1). Lineage (NCBI taxonomy): Eukaryota > Metazoa > Chordata > Aves > Passeriformes > Corcoracidae > Struthidea > Struthidea cinerea. The sequence goes on along the minus strand of VZTI01004944.1, from coordinate 31,936 downwards.
TGAAAATAAAAAAAGTTTTGAGAGTGAGCTGGTAACAAAAATTGCTTGCAGTTTCCACATGAAGAAATGATTTATTTAAATGTGACTCATTTAATACTTAATTAAACAGCAAGCATTTTTCAGTATTCTCCCTGATTTCCTTTCCAAGCACCCTGTACAATTGTAGTCTCCGTTTATCTCTTCCTGAGGAGCTCAAACCAATTTGTTATGCCCACTTTAAATGTGCACCCAAAACATGTCCTCATTCCCAGGCACCATCACACACATGCTCTGCCTTCCTTGCTCAGCTGTGTAGGTGCCAGTGCAGATTACAGAGGAACCTGCAAAATGACAGAGTATTTTCTAGTGCGAGGATCTTCAAAACAAAAATAATTTACGTAGAATGTAAGAATTCCTGAAACTGTATAGTAGAGAAAATACTTAACTTTTTTCTCTTGTCAAGAGAGAAGCTTCCCAAGGAGGAGGAACAGATAAGATAAGACATTAGAGAAATAAAGGCAAATGAGACATTCAGACTGCAGGAGTAGAGCAATCCAGATAAGCTGATTAGACAAATTTAGCTGAAAGCCTACACTTAAATACAATTACTATAGTTAGGACGGTGAAGATACAGAGAAACTGACAACTTTTAACTGAAGCACGCTGTCTTCTTCACAAATAATAATTTTGCAGACATTCAAGCAACACTCTCAATGTTAATAATAAAAACACCATAACAAGATCAAAAGACGTTCATCAGCTCTCTGTCGTGCTGAAACTACATTGGTGATACTGATTCAGCAACTGCAAAGTTTATATGTAGGGAAGATTCCAGGTGTCAGAGGGTAGTAAAGAAGCCTATATCCTTTCAGTCATACTTCAACTAAGCCAACAAAAATACATTGAGAGTTATTTCAGCGTTAGGGCAATCACATCTCCTAAAAAATGTACCTCATCTTTTAGTCTAACACCCAATGCAGTAGGACCTGGCCATGCTCAAAGAAGGGTCAGCTAGAGCAGGGGGACACTAAAACCTCTCTTGGGATCATGTCCCCAAAATTTTTTCTTACATTTAAGTAGAATTTCCTGTGTTTCAGTTTGTGCCCATTGCCTCTTTTCCTGGGCAATATTAAGAACACTGGATCTGTGTCTTCTATTTCCTCAATAGGATATTGGAACACATTAATGAGACACTCCTCATGTGAGAGATGCTCCAGTCCCTTCATCATCTTCGTGACCCTTCACTGGTCCCACTCCAGTTACGTCCACATTTCTGTTGCACTGGGAAGGCCAGAACTGGGCACAGAACTCCAGTTTCTCTCCCCAGTGCCGAGCAGAGGGAAACAATTTTTTCCTTCGGTACCTTTTGGCACATAGTCCTTCTCTGGGTTAATTTGTGATGCTCATGTATAGATTAACCCTGAATGACACTCCCACGGCTTTTAAAATTTTGGTAGTTCAATAGAGACAGCTTCAAAAACCACTGTAACCTCTCACATACTCCTTAGTTTCAAGGCTTGTCAAGATGAGTGTGAACAACCCTGATTTGTCTTAGTGCTCATGCTGTATATGACTGAGGGATATGTTAAGGCTAGTTGGAGTCTCAGCAAAACTTAAGTTCCTACAGTCTGGAGTGCTTGAAAGGTGACTGATCAAAGAGTCAAACTCCTCTGCCATAACTGCTGAATGTTTGCCAACCACCAAAAAAAGGGCTGTGCATTTTAATGAATGAACCCCCAAATCTCCTTTTTTCCCCGTATAATGACAGCCTAAAGCATCAAAATATTCCTCTTAGCTTCCGAAAGCCTTTGGATCAGAGATCCTCTTATAATCAAATTTTACTTCTCTTCATCCATCCCTGGGACTGAAAATTATCATTTTTATTAGTAGGGTTACTATACTTAGGAATCTCAGTTATGAGCAGGATTCTGTGTTACTTGGTTCTGCAGACCAACTAACTTTGTGTTGATTTCAGTTGAAGAAAAAGGGGAAGAAGGTAAGCTTAGAAAGATGAAGAAATACAGGGATCTACATACAAAAATATGGAAATATAACCCTACCTGTAACTTCTACAGAGTGCCTGAAAAGACCTAGAATGTGGTATTTGAAACTATGTGATGTGCTGTCTATACTCCCAGGTGCACAGCACAGTCAAATTCTTTTTTTTTTTTTTTGTGATGGAGGCTGTAAATTCTGACTCAGTCAGAAATGCAAATTGAAATGACACCATCGATACAGAAAATCTCTGTCCTACCCCTTCAGTGAGACCCAGGATGTACAAATTATTAGATGCTGTTTCCTAAGCTATCAAAGGTAATTCCAGCCCTTCATGCTGAGCGGAGGGAAATTGGATGCTGACAGTTTTCCTGGGGCAAGTTGCTGCAGACCCAGCTGTGCACCCAGCCTACGCAGCCTCTCTTACTCTTTTGGTATCTGAAGAATATAGAGTACAAAATCAGGCATTTTGGGTTAGAGATTAATGCATTTCTCAGGTTTACAGACTCAGCACACATTGGGGAAGGGATAACTAACTGATGCTGAGTTGTACTAGTTACAACGTCAAACTAATTCAAGGAAGTGATGAATAAAAAATTAGAATTTACAGTACTCTAAACAGATATGAGGGAAGAAATGAAAACCATGTTTAATAGGCTTTTTCCAAAACTGACTTTAGGAAGAGTTTCAGTACAGGATGCAGTGTTTCTCTAGAACTTGCTGATATACTACAGATTTTCTCTCAGTTTAGTTTTTGTTCATTTTAGAAAAGTATTAGAAATGAAAGTAATAATCAGAAAATTTGGTCTAGCAGAAACATTAACCCTTCCAGGGTAGAAATTTATATTTAAATGTTTAAGTTTGTCAACTATGAAATTAAACTGCAGTCTCAAACAGCCTAGGGCTGCAGGGTTCAATCCTAGGCCTCTAAAATTTTATTTATGCTCTAAGTCTACAGAGCTTGTAAATAAATACTGTGAGTACCAACTAGGAAAAATAATTAAAGTGGTGGAGGACATTTTATGTATTGAAAAATGTCAGATAAGAGGCTCTGTCTTCAGAAACCTGTTAGATTCTTCACCTGGCATAAACTATATCAGTTTCACAAATACTAAGAAATATCACAAAACTGCTACTGTCAGGAGGAGCTGACAAGCTCCTGAGTAGACCTGGATCTTCAGATTGTAGTTACATGTTGATATTGAACCAAAACCAGTATGTTAGTAGAAAAGGAACACAGTGACTCCTTCTATAAGATGGGTGAAGATGATCTTCCTCTGTAGTCAGGAAAGGTACACGCCTGTTTGAAGTTTCAGGCCTAGTTTTTAGTTCCAGATTTCAGGTAATGAGAAGGGAACAATAAGTCAATACACAGAAGAGAGAAACAGTGATTGTCAGAGGTCTAAAAATTCTTCCCTGATGGAAAAGCATATATTATTGAAGTACCCTGTCTGAAAGAGAATGCTGAAAAACTAAAGTTTCTTCTTAAACACTTAAAACATGGTGAGGAAGGAAGTAATTTTGCTTATTACACGTTTTCCTTATTACACGTTGTAGAAGGTAGAGGAACTGATGTTCTTTGCAGTAAGTTAGCAGCAAGGAAATAGCTTCTCATATGGAGTAGAGAATGTTATATGGAATGACAGCAGGGTTCCAAGAAACAAAGTGACCAAGTAACTCCCAGAAATAAAAAGGGTTCTGTTGACTTGATAGTGGGCGGGGGGTGCAACAAAAATTGCTCATGTCTAGGTATAGGTAATTATCACAGAGCTGTTGATTAAAGAGTATCTGTGTGGACAAAGGAGGAATGCTGTATGCAATATACTTGACATTTCATGATATTTTTGGAACCATCTCCCAGGTGTTCTTGTTTGGGATCAGAGGGACTATAGGCAGGATTGGCAGGCTCTTAGATATTTGAAAATTGTCTGTAGCCCAGGGCCAAAGGGCTATAGTTAACAACTTAGTGTCTGCAGACAACTGGTAATCAAAACAATGCTCCAGGGCTGGTATTATTTAGTATTTTCTGGAACAACCTGGGTGATGAGAGAGAAAGTATGCTTAGTGTGGGTAACACCAAGTGAAGAAGGGTAGACAGAGTCAAAAGTAATACTTTCAGATAAAAGGGACTTTAATAAACTTCAGGTATGGGTCTACAGAAATCTTGTGCAGTTTGTTGAAGAGATGTGCCAAGTTCTGCACATGAAGACACTTGCGTGCTGCTTGCATCAGCACAGTCCAGGTAATGACTGGCGTGACCTGGACAAGACCTGGACATTCTGGGGACTTTCTTAACTGCTGCATCCCTGAAGACAAGCTGCTTTGTGCAGGGCATAACCATAAATAAATCCCTGTAAGTGGCTAGGGTCTCCAACTGGAGTTCTTTGGTTTTCCAACGGGGTGTTACTGTAACACAAACAGAGCACAGCAGTAGCGTCTGGAGTCACTAACACACCATTTTTCAGAGTTGGCTTCCTCCAGAAGCACATAGCCAAATACAATATTCAATAAATTCCTACAGGGATGCCCATATTAGGTTTGCGCTTGGAAAACTGTGCCCCAGAGAGACCATTTGGACAAGGCATACTTCAGCTGCTTGTAAGTACTTACACCTCTGTAAGGGTTGGCAGAGTCCAGCTGAAAAACTTACTGCCCAGACCAGCTCTGCGTGAGCCCAGGCAACAAGAGGAGCTACTCAGTCTCAGCTCTTCAAAAAATACGGTGCTTACAATGCCTTCTGGATTCATATTTCTGGCTTAATCAAGGGACAGTGCATCATGAGACCTGTGCTGCTCCAAATGCTGGTTTAGAAAGAAGAGTAAGGATTTGAGAGAAGCAAAGCTCCTGAGCATCCGTGTTGGCTGGGGTTGCTGAATAGCTGGTTTGCTGTTTACTGTTTCTCTACCAGAATGCAGGAGCAGATTTGCGTGGTGTGCTACAGAGCTCGGAGCTCCACAGGCCACCCTGGCGCACTTGTTAGAGAGACCCTTTGGTGTCTTCCTGAGAGAAGCCCAGGAATGCCATGGCCGTGGCCAGAATTTGCTCAGCATGGTTGCCCTTGCTCCCACTTTCACATTATTGACCCTGTCACTTCTCTCCCATATCCCAAAAAAGCTTCATATGAAGAGCTGGGTATGTCATTAACTTCCCAGCACCCCGAGCCTGATCTAGGAGTTCCTACAGCCTTTTTTCATCGACTTACCCAGCTACACCAGCTGTTCCAGCTGTTCAGTGAGCCTGCAAGGCTTCAGCTTGTGCGTGGAGTGATGGGGGTGAGGCCCGTGCAAGCCTTCTTCACAGCAGTGACTCAGACAACATGCCCGCAAAACAGTTTTTGGAAGATTTTGCCTCTCTGTGGATCATCTGATCTGTTAGCCACTCTATGTGAACGGCAAACTGCATCCTCAAAGGTCAGCCTAAGATGCTGGACCATGACAGAGGTCTTTTATTGATTTTTCAGTCCCTGTGTAGTTTCTGAATTTGGCAGCAAGAAGGACCTTGGAAACAGTCCAAACCAGGGCTACAGCCCAAACTGTTATCTCTGACCAGCTGGAGCAGTTAAATAAAATTATGAGAATGGGTCTCTCCACCTCTGACTGTCTGAGTTAGCAGGGAAAGGTGGGGAAAGCACTAAATTAGTTATCAATGTACCAGTCATTAAACTAAATCTGTCATGTTTGCGAGTTTTGCTTAGACAGCAGAAAGCATTTCTGCACCTATGCTACTGCCAGAAGATTCCTTCCAAACGGTAAATCCACATGTGCAAATATTGGCTTTCGTGCCTCAGTCTCAAAATCAAAGCTTTCTGTGCTTAAAAAATTTCTTACCAAAATTATGTGGGCTGCTCTATTTTAGTAAGCACAGCTTTCTAGCACAGCTTATGTGCTCAGCTGAAGGTGGGGTATGTGGGCACGTGGATACAGAGAACAAAGACCACTGGGATAGATTTAGTAGCTTAAGGACTGCCAAAGTATTCAGATCTTGCGCAGTTTAGAGTCCTATGTAGAGGCAGGTCCCAGCTGATCACATCTCCATGCTGTAGATACTGAATACTCTCCACCCAGGTTCTTTCAGATATTAAATGAGGAGAGTTTAATGTTTGATTCCAAATTTCCTTAATGAGCGTATTTGATGTTACATTGTATTTTTAATTAGCAGAAGGATACTGTACTGAAATTGCACCCAATTTCAATAATAAAGCATTTGCAATATGCAGCTGAATCACTGTGGAAACGAAATTCTCATTACTGGTCTCTATATGCTCAATGTCAATGCTGCTGCCCCCACCCCAAGTCCCTGTGGAGGAGTATGTTGGTTGAAATCATCTCAAGCCCATTGATATCTTCAAACTTTTCTATTTGTTCTCCAGTTTTTACAAGTTATACTGGGCTGATTCACATGTACATGGCCCATCCTCCCCACCCCTCATTTTCATCTGGCTTGCTCGGGAAGATGTTAGTCTTTGTTAATTGTCTGAGGAAATCTGATGATTCACTGGTGCAGCTCTCTTGTCTAAAACCATGGTAACCCTTCAGTCTCCCTGATGTTGAAATAAGTGCAGTTTTCTTTACAGTACATTATTCCTTCATCTCGTCGTGTTTTTGCCCTTTTCCTCTGAGCTCTCCTCTCTTGTGGGGATATGCTGCTCCATTAAAAGTGCCCAGATTTTCAGCACAAGGGAAGAATTGATCTCTTTCCTCCAGATGGTCCAGATGAGATCTATGTTTTCAGCATGGCAGATCACAAGAGCACGAATACAGTGCAAAGCAGGGATCTGTACAACCTGTCTCATTCACAGAGGACATAATGCAATTCCATTCTTCCTTTGAGAGTGACAGAGAATATTTTGAAGAGGGAAGCAAGCACCAGCTGCCAGTGAGTGAAAAACAAGGAATATGAAAACCTATCCTATGATTACACTAAATTCAAAACTACTAGTTTGAAAGTACGAATATATATTTCCAGAATTTTAATACATATCCTTAAAATATAATATCTGGCAATTTTTTATTTTTGCCTAATGTTGACCTAAATTCAAACCCTGAAGTACTAGTAGCATATAATGAATGGTATTTTAAAGTCAGGATTAAATTAATAAGTGGTTATTCTAATTACTCACCCTGAGGTTATGGCTACAGACACAACACCCTACAAGAGCTCTATCACATTGTGCTAGACTTTGGACAGGTATGAAAAAACCACCTTCATTACCTAGCGGATGCAAAACCAGAACACAAGCAAGGCATCTGGAAACTTACAAATGAAAAGCAAAAGATGAGTGCAAAACAACCATGGGAATGGACAGCAATTGTTCTCAGTACACTAAAGACCTCGATTTGCTTTATTTCGCAAAATTTAATGTCTTGATTACATCTTATTGTCAATCTGCTTAGACTAGATGTGTGCTAAACAAACAAAAATTTAAGCCCTATTGATTGAGCACGGCCACTGGTAAGCATGGATTGAAGACCAGAAAGTTAGGGATGTAGGAATTTGGTGTTCCGCTGCCAGTGTGGTACTACTAAATGAAGCAAGTCAAAATTAAAAAAAAAAAAAACAACCAACCAACCAAACCCAAGCAAGCAAGCAAACAAATAAACACAACCCTCCTATGGAATCCTTCTTTAGGGTAGTTACAGAGGAAAAGGCTTGAGTTTGTTTATTGTTTTGTGACCTGTCAGTCCATTATAAACAAGAACTGTAGCCAGCATAACACACTTTTTAAGACTCAGAATCATATTCAGCTCACATGTACACTCCCCCCAGGAATAGAAGGAAGGTATGCATAGGACTGTCCAAAATCTAAGGAGGCTCCACATTTTATCTATGAATTCTTCTGCACCTCTGCAAAAGGAAGTTGCACTTTCCATAACCTAGGTAAAAGCTGTGAATGTCTCTGCTGGATCAACAATAGTAACTACTCAGAAGAGTGCAATGGGGTTGCTTCATTTTGGAAGATGCAAAAAGCAGACATCATTCCCATAATATACACCTTTTCTGAAGTGGTGCAGAATAGATAGGGACAAGACAGTTTTTACATAAATCATTTTTGTTATCTTCCTCCCAAAAAGCCCAACCAACCAAAACATACCCCAAAAGGCATAGATTTGATATGTACTGAGAAAACATCTAGGGATAGCAGTAGAAACAATATTTGTGACGCCAGAATAATGAGCTCCTCTTTTATGCTTTTAATATGTCCATTGAGAGCAAAACACTTCTTTGTTTATGTGATAGGATGTAATTGTAATTCCATCATTATAAAATAGGCCAAGGGAAGCTGCTTATTCCCAGTTTCGTCACACGATAGAGAGAAGCTGCTCATTATGTGTTCTAACATTGAACACTTTAAAAGAGTACATAGAAAGTATGTTTGAATTTCATACATAAAAGGACAAGAGAAAAATAACATTATGTAGGTGTTAGTCTGTGAGTTACGCTAGATCAGGAATTTTTTACACTATGATATTTGGAACATCCTAAGAAAAGGACCTCTCCTGAGTTTCATAAAAGATAATTCAGAATATTTTTTCTTTCCAATATTGATAAAGATACATTAAAAAAAAAAATTGAAAAGCTAGAAAATTGAAAATTTTACGAGATCTCTAGTAAAAAGCAGAGTGATTTTTGTACTAATCAGGGAGCAGAAGTTTAAGTCAATAGTTATAGTAAAAGTCATTTTGTAAAAAATTAAAACCCCAAAAATTACCCCCCTGCAGTAATTCAAAATGAGCAAAATCAGCAGAAGTCAAAAACTAATGTAAGTTTAATATTATAAAAAAGAATCTATTCCACCTTTCGGTTAATAGGTGTTTACAGACAAAAGTTGGTTACGTAAAACTGGAATATTTAAGAAATGGGAGGTGGAAATCAAAATGAAGCAACCAATATAATTAAATATAGTGGAAAATTTCTTAAAGCTGTTAAGAGATCTCAAATCATTAAAAATTTTGAAGAAACGTTTATAGCACTCTGAATATTAATAAACAAAAAGCATTAATGAACAACAGCATGAAAATAAAGAGAATTTGAAGTAATTCACAACAACCCCGGCCAGTGCAACAAAATAAAATACGCACGCATATGCAAATGGTTTATACAAATCTAATGAGGAGCGATAAAAAGTTTTCCAACTCTATGAACACGTATGTCGCTGGAATTTTTTTCGTGGAGGAGGTCTATTCTTCTGTTTGCTTGCCAGACCTTACGGCACTGTGATAGGTAACAGCGAACGATGTTTCATCATCGGTGACGCAACAGGGAAAACTGGCGGGAACCCCGCCCGCTTTTCTCCGCAGTTCTCAACCAGGTCGGACCGCACCGCATAAAGGCCGCGGCGCGGACGGCGCTGGCTCACAGCAGCGGCAGAAGCAGCACCAGCAGCGGCGTCATGTCTGGCCGGGGCAAGGGCGGCAAGGGGCTCGGCAAGGGCGGCGCCAAGCGCCACCGCAAGGTGCTGCGCGACAACATCCAGGGCATCACCAAGCCGGCCATCCGCCGCCTGGCTCGGCGCGGCGGCGTCAAGCGCATCTCGGGGCTCATCTACGAGGAGACGCGCGGTGTGCTCAAGGTGTTCCTGGAGAACGTGATCCGCGACGCCGTCACCTACACGGAGCACGCCAAGAGGAAGACTGTCACGGCCATGGACGTGGTCTACGCTCTCAAGCGCCAGGGTCGCACTCTCTACGGCTTCGGTGGTTAAAGCTTTTCGCTCTTCCGGACCATCTCGACAAAAACCCAAAGGCTCTTTTAAGAGCCGCACACTTATGCTGGAAAGGAGCTGTGTTGCTTTAAAGTTGGTGAAAGGAAAGTAAAGTATTTCCGTTGCGAATAATTTTAAATTAACGTTTTGATTTTTAGTACATTTGTAGAGAGTTCTTTATTGATAAATAAAGTGCTGCTAATACGCTACACAATATCTTAGTTAAAATTGGGGAACACAGAATGCTACTGATTTTTAAATGTTCGAAGTTTGGGACCATTTAGTCGCTACCTGAGAAAGCTAAATAAAACATAAAGCAACCTAAACGGTGTCCCTTTTTTCGTGCTTACGGCTTAAGGACACTTATGCATCTCTTGCGGGTATCTCATTTGTGGGGGGGATTTTCCTCCTTACTGCGTAAACAGTAGCAGAAATAGATACATATTTATAAGTGATGTTAATGTCTATTGTAGTGCTATATGAGCGGTATTGCAGCTCCCTAAATCCCTTCTCAATGTTAATGAGTTATCCCCTTTGTCCTCTGATTGTGGTGTGCAGGAAATCGTCCATTATTTGTGTATCCGCTATGTTTAGGGTTAGGAATACACTTTCTTTTATTTTGGGGCGCCAGAGCTGTTCTCCGTACCTGGTGTCAGCCTTTCACCTGAAAGCCCTTCTCTGCGTGGGCTCCAACGAGAGCTCACCCGAAGAGGAAAGTATTGCAGATGTATACAGTGAGGAAAATGGAAAATCCACCTTATGCCTTGCTGTACTGCATCAACAACCTAAAGATACTTTGCATGCTGAAAGATTCCGTCATTTGAAAGCACTCTCTCTTGCATTAGAAAGCTTTAATTTGCATTGTTTTTGATCCCAAAGCATTTACCTGACTAGATGAAAGTAACACTAAGTGGGACCCGAGCCTCCCCCGCCACCAAAGCTCCCTCACAATACACAACCCCACGCACGCCACAGTAGCAAAACTCCAAGCCGCAAAATACGGTTATGAATCCTATTTAGTATAAAAAAAAAAGAAAAAGGCAATTAAAGAAAAGTAATTTTCTATGCATTCAGCCCAGCATAATCTGCAATTTCTCAATTCCTGTCTGAGCATTTCGCCCTAAATGTCTGATTTTTGAGGTAGATGTAAAAATTTCGGTAAGGGAGACGAGACACCACCCCGAAAACGAAAGCGGCGGGGACGAGACCAGAGGGGCGGCTGAGGACGCGCAGCCGTTGCTGAAGGCGCGCGCTTTCCAGGCGGGCTTTTCGAATTTGAAAGAAGCCAATAGAAACGGCGCATTCCTGGCAGCCAATCAGGGCGCGCGAAAAGTCTATAAAAGCGGCCGCGGCAGCGCGCTATCTCCATTTCTTCGCCTCGGTTTTGGGTGCCTGCTGTGTCTCTCCCCTGAGCGATGGCGCGCACGAAGCAGACGGCGCGTAAGTCGACGGGCGGGAAGGCGCCCCGCAAGCAGCTGGCCACCAAGGCGGCCCGCAAGAGCGCGCCGGCCACGGGCGGCGTCAAGAAGCCGCACCGCTACCGGCCCGGCACGGTGGCGCTGCGCGAGATCCGGCGCTACCAGAAGTCCACGGAGCTGCTGATCCGCAAGCTGCCCTTCCAGCGCCTGGTGCGCGAGATCGCGCAGGACTTCAAGACCGACCTGCGCTTCCAGAGCTCGGCCGTCATGGCGCTGCAGGAGGCCAGCGAGGCTTATCTGGTGGGGCTCTTCGAGGACACCAACCTGTGCGCCATCCACGCCAAGCGCGTCACCATCATGCCCAAGGACATCCAGCTGGCGCGCCGCATCCGCGGTGAGCGTGCATAAGTCTCCTCCAGCAGGTTCTCTGTGATCCTGAAATTCTCCCACACCCTAAAGGCTCTTTTAAGAGCCACTACATTGCACAAGAGAGTTGAGACACGGCCTTACTTATACTTTCCTGCAAGACAGCGTTTCTGAGGTTCTTCAAGGTTGTTGCAATTCCAGCATAAGCATGCCTAGAATTTTAAGTATTCGTCTTACGCTGCTTGATTGTTTTAGACAGTGTTGTGTGCTGTTTTAGTGAGGTGCTTGCAAATGCCCATTCAACTGTACAGAAGAGTTAAACTGCACAAAGCCAGTAAGTGTTCAGATATATCAAATGAAAAATATCAGACTAGCACAGAGAGCTCACACTTATTTTTCCCTGCCCCTCTTTCCCTTTTCCCTCCTCCCTCCCTTCTCCTACCCCCCCCCCCCCCT
>VZTI01004944.1:6122-19984 GCA_013397865.1 Struthidea cinerea | reverse complement strand
CCTTACTATAAAATCGTCTTGTTTGCAATAGTTATTATGGAGTAGTCCAGGTTTTACTTTAGAGCATTGTGGAAGGTATAACCTGAGTTAGTATTGGAGGGAAAAACATCAAGTTTCAAACAGCTTTTTATTAACTATCATACTCTATCGTTGCTTTTACTGTAATGTACTCTTGAAATTGTAACTGGATATCTCAGAGCCCTACCTCTATCCCAAGAGCAAAACACAAGTGGTAAGATTATAAGCTTGATAAAAGGAATAAGAAAAGAGAAATTCCGTAAATTAGTCTGGTTGTCATTTATACTCTTAATTGTCTTTTTTTTTTTTTTTTTTTTTTTTTTTTTTTTTTTTTTTTTTTTTGGTGTGTGTTATGATTTTGAGGACAGGCTGGAGAAGATGACTGGGGAGAACTTGGAAAAGGCAAAAAGTGTCTGGTGGTTGTTTCTGACGAGTCACCCCTCTCTATTTTGCCAGTACATGGAGAGCACTGGCACAGGGAAAGTTACGTGGCTTTTGTTTGGGACCACATCAGCTGAGGAAAAGAAAGTGGCTGTCAAGGCTTGGCAGATTTAGCCAATGGAAAACCTGTAGCAAACAGGCTTGTACTGTTTTGCCAATTAAAGACAAGTGTTTTGTGCTTGATGATCAGAAAACTGAGTCAGTAGAGGAACATGCGTGGGGGATCAAAGGTCAACACTTAGCAGAATTTACTTGATTCAATAAAACCTTGAAGTCAGGAAATTACAATTGGCCTTAAGTTCAATTTCTTGTCATGCCAAGCCTTGCACACTGTCACTGTTTTAGTATTTTAGGGAGGCCAAGTTTTCTATAAATTCACAAATAAAACACTTGGATTCCTATTGATTTTGCTTCTTTACTGTCACAACATCTTTTCCTCTGTCCTTGACAATGGAGTCTGGCCTATCCGAAACACTTCTGTAAATGTTACCAGCCAAATTGTTCTGAAATTGGAATTCAAATATTTGAGTATAGCCTGTGGGGGACCCTGTAAGAGGTTTCATATGGTATGGTATGTTACCAGCCAAATTGTTCTGAAATTGGAATTCAAATATTTGAGTATAGCCTGTGGGGGACCCTGTAAGAGGTTTCATATGGTATGGTATGTTACCAGCCAAATTGTTCTGAAATTGGAATTCAAATATTTGAGTATAGCCTGTGGGGGACCCTGTAAGATGTTTCATATGGTATGGTATGTTTCCGAAACAATGCACGAGGTGAACACGGTATATAGAAGAAATATTCATAGCATAGTGCTGTAGGTATGAGAGTATATATAGACACATATACGTACATGTTATATACCTGTATACACACCCTCATATGCTCTTTTTCCACTCACAAATTTTAATTCTTCTCAGATCCATCCATCTCTGTCTCTTTCTCATTCTCCTGTGCCTCAGTACCATCTGGCATTGTTTTCCTGCAGTTCCAGTAATATTAGATGGTGTATTAAATAATAGAAACTGCTTCACCGTTGGTACTAGATGATCCCTGTAAGCCTCTTTTAGTTGAAATGGTTCTATTCTCTTCTATTCTTTCATTTGTACATCACCATTTGAAAAGTAAGGGGTGAGAATTTATACAATGGCTCCTGTTGGAAGAGTACAGAGACTGTGCCTATATAAGTGTAATTTAAAAGGAATTATATAATTATAAGATTAAAATTAACAATATGTCTGCCCACTCTCTAAGACTTCAGTAGGCTCCATCCTGATATTACTTGTTGCTACATATTTGCAATTTACTTCTGACTTAAACTTTGTAACAAGGCCCAAATTCGAGGTTAGCAAAGGTTAAACTTGCTAAAACCTTGGAAGTGTTACAATTGTAAATAAATCATCAGGGGTCACCGGTGCTGGCTTAAATGCACACCCAGCCTCTGTAAAGAGCCTTCCCTGATACCAGACTGTGGAATCTGCTCCCAAAAGCGAATGAGGAAATTATTCATTATGACTGGCAAGGAGTTAATATCTCGTCTGTGTTCTCAGGTCGTGTATCAGTGATATCCAGTAAAATTGCTGAAAGGGACTGGGTAGGATCTTACAGCATTGATACGGCGCTACTTGGTAGAAACAATAGAGTTTATTTATTTATTTATTTAGCCTGGTTAGTTTTAAATATGGTCTAGGACAACTTAAGCAGAAGGAAGAAAGAAAGACTGAGATTATGTTTTTGGTTTTGCTTTTATCTGACATTTAAGAGAACATGAAACTTTTACGGCCTACTGAAATATTTCTTTCTCTCCTCAGGCTGTCAGTTAGAAGTTTCTTCTAACATCATGCTGGTTAATCAAGACGAGGAGAAATCCTTGTCATGCTACAGTATACAATTCTCCTTCCATTTCAACCTGGTTCCAAAATCAGGCCATGACGTTCAATAAATTCATTCAGAGGGCTTTATGGGGAAGGAAGAATAAAAAAGTGGAAAAAAAGAAAAGAAGATAAAAAACTGACCCCAACCTCCCAACAAACTTTTATTTTGTCTGATTGCTACACTCAACAAGTCTTTCCACTTTTTTTTCCCATCCTTTCCCATCCACCCAAGTGCTGTCTGAGTCAGACTGGGTCAGTAGCTCAGCATCTCTTAGCGGGCCCCAGAAGCCTCTAATAAAAACAGGTGGCCACTCTGGCTTCTAACAGCAGCCTAAAAGTGCTCTCCAGTCCTCAGGATTTTTGCATCCCAGGTACCAGATGTGAACTTCCACAGATGGAGATAGGAAAGGGAGATGGTTCAAAAAATAACTGGAGAAACATCATCTACTTATGAATCTAAGTTATGAATCCAAGGTGTAGTATTTAACTTCCTATTTTAATTCTCAGACTTCTGTTAGACTGACCTTGCCTCATATTAAGAATTCAAGCCAAGGCGGGTCCTTAGAAGGTTGAAAGCTGGATGCATTTACATCTGTCCTTCCAGAAACTCATGAAGAATCCTAAAGAACTGGCTGCAGAAATCTGACAACTCAGCATACATCAGATATTGTGATCACTATCTGGAGAAGTGCAGATTCAAAGACAAATACTTCTACTCTCATTATTGCAAGAATACATACATTTTCATTCCATGATTTTTATAAAACTTATTGAAAATACCCCCTCCACCGAAAAAAACGCCCCAGTTTTGTATTATTATGGTAACAAATCTGGAAAAGTTTGATAAGTTACTTCTTTCTACAGTACTTTGCAATCAGTTTCTTGGCCTTTTCAGGTACTTTTCTCTGCTGCAAAAAGCCTCATGTGCCTTGTATCATTAGCATGGTTATCCATTGTTTTGAGACCAACTATAACAATATATATCAAAACTGATAAAATCAAAACTGATTTATTGAGATAGATGTTCTGGTTCCTGGTGTTAAGAATCAAAAGAGTAAGGTGGCAGCCCCCCTTTAGGCAATCTGTTTTAGCTAGGTTCGACAGTAATACAATAAATCACAGGAAGTTTTTGCCCTTGCTTTGACCCAGCCAGCCAGAGTTTAAGGTGTAGATTCCCTGAGCATGGATCCAGCCCACAAGAGCGTCCTTGTCAACCCCTTCCATCCCTCTTTCCTCCTCAAAGCTGTGTCACATCCATCACAATCACAGGGATGTGAACCCCTTTATCCTACAAGAGGCTCTCTGATCACTCTCCTTTAACTAATATATTGATCCCACATTTCCCCCATTCAGTTTGTCTCCTTCCCATCCAGTGTTCATAAAGCACCTGTTACCTCACTATTTCGCAAAGCACCTAGGGTGCTTTTCAAGGGAAATTTGAAACAGCGCTACAGCTCTTTTTATTGTGCATGGAGTGGCTCTTAAAAGAGCCTTTGGGTCTATATGGGCTGCGGCAGGAGACTTAAGCGCGCTCGCCGCGGATGCGTCGGGCCAGCTGGATGTCCTTGGGCATGATGGTGACGCGCTTGGCGTGGATGGCGCACAGGTTGGTGTCCTCGAAGAGCCCCACCAGGTAGGCCTCGCTGGCCTCCTGCAGCGCCATGACGGCCGAGCTCTGGAAGCGCAGGTCGGTCTTGAAGTCCTGCGCGATCTCGCGCACCAGGCGCTGGAAGGGCAGCTTGCGGATCAGCAGCTCCGTGGACTTCTGGTAGCGCCGGATCTCGCGCAGCGCCACCGTGCCGGGCCGGTAGCGGTGCGGCTTCTTGACGCCGCCCGTGGCCGGCGCGCTCTTGCGGGCCGCCTTGGTGGCCAGCTGCTTGCGGGGCGCCTTCCCGCCCGTCGACTTACGCGCCGTCTGCTTCGTGCGCGCCATTGCAAACCACGGACAACAGCTCCGAGCGAGAGAAAGAAGTGAACAGAGCGCTGGCGGCAACGCCAATTTATAGAGCAGCCTCGTCCCTGATTGGACCGCAAGGAGCGCGATCTCATTGGCTGTAGTAGAATCCCATCCCGGGCCCGACGTAGATGAATCTCCGCTCCGAGCTTCTCGATCCCGCAGCCGCGACCCCGCTCTGATCGCAGCGCCCTCGGCGCCAGTGGAGGGCCTGAGTTACTTGCACTTTGTTTTTTTCTTTTTTTGTGTCTTTGTTTTGTTTTGGTTTGCTTTTTTAAAATGATGGGCCGGTTACAAAAGAAGGAAAATGTTCTTTCAGTGCCGTACAGAGCTCCTTACGTGAATAGGCACGTTATTCCCAAAGCCCCAAAGAAAAGGTGGGCTGGTGTCTTGAAACAGAGGTGCTCCAAAAATCCAGTAACACAGGTTCGTAGCTGTAAGTATGTAACAAGCTGTAGTGATTGAGATCATTTGAAGCTATTTGTTTTTCATGTTTTAATTTCACTACGAAATTCTGAATGAGAAGCTTTGCATATCATCAAGCAAAATCGTGATGACGAGAATACTTAGGCAATTAGCTCTTTTTTTGGTGAAATTAATTGAAAATGAATATGGTATTGGTCTATTACCTAATTTTCCCCTACTCACAAAGGTGTGAGGATACCAGACGTAACCACAAATATCTATAGGTATCATTGTCTGAGTGCTAAATGATTTTCAAATGTTTTATATGAAGATGAAGTCGGGTTTTTTCATTTCAATCATGAAGTATAACAAAAATATTCTAGAAGTGAACCCCAGACTGGAGTGCCCTTTGTATGTGAGAATGTGAGAAGTGTTCACACAAGGCTTCTTTTGATACATTTTTTTTAAAGTATGCTTTTACGTTCATAATTTGCTTTTATCGTCCAGTTCCCTCCCAGACCTTCCCTTTCCTCCTCCCAACTAACCCCACCTCCCCAAATGATCTCTAGAAAACCGTATTAGATTTACTCTTTTATTTAAAACTAAATAAACCATGGAAAAGGAAATGAAGGGGGGAGGGGATTGATGTATCAAGAAGGAAACATTAAATCTCAGAGCAACTTTCCTCTTTTTCTTTAGGTGACAAATTCATTTTAATTTCTTATCTAACCAGGTAAACGCAAAATTTAAAGTACAGGACATGGAATAGCATTTAAGATTACCTTAATTGGCAAACATTTAAAAATTAAGCTTTTCGTTTGATTACACAGCTTTTAAAGCGTTTTTTCAAGAGAATTTGGAAAACAAAAAAAAACCCGCCTCTTTTACGTGGTAAAGACAATTTGTCCATTAACAGCAAAACTACGTGTTTAACAACTCTTATGTAATTACATAAAACTGTAGTAGCACTATATTCAAGACGCAAAACGGCATTGTCAGATACGTAATTAAGACACGTAAAAAAAGGTAACACAGCTCTTGTAAAAGAATAAGTGGGTGGCTCTTAAAAGAGCCTTTAGGTTTTTGTCGGGCTGGTCCGAAAAGAGCGGGAGGCTTTAACCGCCGAAGCCGTAGAGGGTGCGACCCTGGCGCTTGAGGGCGTAGACCACGTCCATGGCCGTGACAGTCTTCCTCTTGGCGTGCTCCGTGTAGGTGACAGCGTCGCGGATCACGTTCTCCAGGAACACCTTGAGCACGCCGCGCGTCTCCTCGTAGATGAGCCCCGAGATGCGCTTGACGCCGCCGCGCCGAGCCAGGCGGCGGATGGCCGGCTTAGTGATGCCCTGGATGTTGTCGCGCAGCACCTTGCGGTGGCGCTTGGCGCCGCCCTTGCCGAGCCCCTTGCCGCCCTTGCCCCGACCAGACATGACGCCGCTGCTTCTGCTGCTCCTACCGCTGCTGTGAGCCAGCGCCGTCCGCGCCGCGGCCTTTATGCGGTGCGGTCCGACCTGGTTGAGAACTGCGGAGAAAAGGGGGCGGGGCTTGGGTCTGGCTCCCGCCGCCTCCCCTCTTTCTCTATCGCGCGGCCCCCGAGCAGAAAATTGCGGGATTTGTGCGAATTTCCCTTCCCCGAGGCACAACAGGTTCGGTGCTTCTCTCGTTTTTCGGTGCGTTCCTTGTGTTTCAGATAGTAAGGACGTCGTGTCTGTTTTTTATAATGATTCGTGTAGTTTTTAAATCTTTGATATGTCGTGATCATTTAGAAGGAAAAGCTCATTCATAGAAAATCACCCTAGTTTTTGATTCACTTAAATTATGCTTTGATTTGTTGTTTTCAAAGATGTATGTCTTAAGTATTTCAGTTCCACCTGCTCGTACGGATTCTCCCGTGTGGCTTCTCTGTTTATACATCTATTGCACATTATTTTAAATGGATAATCTCGCAGCAAATTCTGTCCAATCGTGTTTCTCAGAAATTCTACCCTTCCTCGGTTTTTTTCACATCTTCATTTCCCGCCCTCTCTGAATGCTATCTCAAGGTGAGTTTAGCAGTACAGGTATGCTAATTGAGATTTTACATGTTTCACTTCCATTTTTTAAGGTAAAAGTATTCTTTTGGACGAATATTTTTACAGTATTTTCCACTGCTGTGGTGGCATAGACAAGAGCGTGGCTACTTTTAGAGAGATTGAAAAATTAAATACCTAAAAATAGGGTGGTTTTGCATTTCTCGGGTATTTATTAATTCTGGGTTTTCTCTCTTCAGCAGAGGAAAATGTTCTGAGATTTTGCTCTTGAAATCGAGAACCAGTATTTAGCAAACATTATTCAGTAGGTAGTTTTCGACCTGAAAATTATCTGCAAGGATAAAAAAAAGTTTCCTGTATTGAGCGTTTGCTGCCCTCTCATGGATGTCTTTTGATTGCTTGATTGTTGTTTTTTACCTACTGGCTGGGCAGCCTTGTGCAATGTATGTTTTCACGAGGATACAACAAAAGATTAAACAATAATCAATCTATCTTCATATAGACCACAGATAGAGGTGTTGCACCTGTTAGCAGAGAAGTCAATGTTCCAGTGGCCCCTCCCTCACCGACAAATTGAAATAATGTGATCTGACACAAGTTCATGCACCATCTTCTCAGCATGGACCCAAAGGAAACCCAAATGGGGCAACACAAATACCAAGACTCTGAAAGAGACATCCTAAAATTTCAAAGCTGTAACAAAGGCTGTGCTCCACAAGGAACTTGATAGTATTCTAGCCTATGCTATGGAGATACTTCTGGAACGCAGTGAGGATGCCATGGCTCGGGTCACGGTGTTATCTTTCCTAAGGCCAGTTTGCTCCTTTTAGGGAGGGAATTTCAGGGACCATAACTGGACTGCTGCAGGCGATCGGGCTAGCAGGAGAAATTGGCACTCTGTAGTCATCTTTTATGTCACTTCCAGGAGATTTTGGGAGAAAGGTAGGTATGTCCTGCACTGGTAAGGATACATTTGATGTAGTGCTTGCAGAAGGATTTTTCACTCTCCGAGTACACAGGCAAGTCCCCAGGGTATTACCAACAGGGCAGTTTAGCACTACCTGCTGCAGAACTCCCTGAACCCATTCTGCCATGAAAATCCAGTTCTTCAGTCCTATCCATCAGACTTCAGGGACTCTGCGTCACAGGTCTTCCCTGGGAGTTATTACCACTTGCAGATGCCTGCCATGAGGCTATCAGAAAATCCTGGGCAAATCACATACCTAAGCAGCATGTGATAAATTGACCAGTTCTGCAAAGCTGAGCTTTTCTTTCTGCTTCTTTGGAGGTGTTTTTTTTTGGTTTATTTGTTTTTTGGTTTTTTTTTGGTTTTGGGTTTTGGGGTTTTTTTCCCAATGGAATAAAATGAAGGTAGAACCTCATCATATAATCCTGGTCCATAATGAGCTGCTTCTCCCCAAGGATCTGTGACTACATATAGTATTTTCCTCTGTCTCTTGCTGTCTGTTTGCTTCGCAAAACATCAGAAACCATTTGGAGAAGGATTTTATTAAAAAAATAATAGATACATGCTTGCTCATAGCATTAGTTTTTTAGCTCATGACAGAAATACAGCTAATAAAGTTAAGGAAGTTTTGAGCTGAGTTCCTGCTCTTCTTTGCTCACAGGTGATTCTAAATTATACATCAAATATCATCTGCTCTGTGAGGTCTGTTTGATAAAGTTAAACTGTAACTTAAGATCCATTGAATCATTTCCATTGGAAGAGATTCAAAGATCATGTAGACTAACCTATGTGTTGCATTAAGAGTATAGAAACACGGCAGGAAATGAACACCCTTGCATTCCAGCTGTTTCTCAGAGATCAGAGGGGCTGGGTGCAGCTGGGCTTAATTTCTGATTGAGCAAATTCAGCAAATTCAGCACTGTAAGACTGGTAGTGTCAAATAAGAAGCATGAGCACGGATTCACAAATAGTGCAGTTTAACAATTCACCTCTATAAATCTGGTTGCATTCAGTAAGAATTTGTGGAATCACAGACTGAAGAATAGTGTGGTTTATTGAAGCAACAGAACTACAAATTCAGAATTGCCGGTGCTAAATGCACTCTGATAGAGCTCCAACAATAACAATAAAGTTGTGGTAACCCAGATATTATAATTATTATTATTATTATTAATAATAACAACAATAATAATAGCAACAATAGCAATAATAGCAATAATAGCAATAATAATAATAATAATAATAATAATAATAATAATAATAATAATAATAATAATAATGTGAAGAAGCTTACCAAGAAGGCCTGCCCATCTGGGAGCAGGGAGAGGAGAGTAGCATGTTGACTGTCTCCAAGGTCTTTTTGTCTTCCTCCCAGCTACACAGAATTTCTACCTTTCTTATATACAGCATAATCTTATCTCCCTCTCCCTCTTATGTGTGGCATGATCCAGGTGGAGAATTGAGTAATATAGTCATATATGTGGTAGCACATACTTCATGAAGGTTATTAGCATATGCAGCAGCTTGCAATTTAATACATAACTGGCTTTATCAGGCAAAAGTTGCTTTTTTGGCCATGTGCCCTTCAAAATTCAGATCATATTACTTTGTTCCATCTGTGCTGTTCTTCAGAGCCAAAGCATGACCATCCTATCATCACAGGACCTCCTCCTTCAACCCAGTCTTTCTGTCTTGACGTCAACAATGCATCTCCCTATGTGCACAGATAACATACGAGGCACAGTGCAGGCCAGAGACAGTGAGCTTCTGCCCTTGCCTTGGCCCTTGGTTGTCATCTCACACCTCTGTGCTGTAGGTAGGGACTTCTTTTACTAGATCAAGTTTCAATGTTTGATGTAAACCACAATCCTATTATTATTTATCTACATTTCCATTTTTCCACTGTCCACTCCTGAAATCATTGAGAAAATATCCCTGTAGTCACTGAGGTTTCACTGAAGTTTCAGCAGGAGTCCTGCAGGACTGATGAACAAAACTCGTATGGGAATGGAAGTGCAAAGAAATCAACAAAATACTATGTGCAATGTGAAAATCAAAATGAAACATAACTCCAAATCTAGAAATAATTGTCCAAAATTGAGTACGGAGAGTGAATGGGGATCCCAGGAGGAGTCACACTGATGACTTCATTATGCTTTGACAACATGTTCTGTAGAAGAGGGATCTCAAATTCCCACAGAAAACAGTGTTTGGTAACCTCGTGTCTAATAGAACACTGGGTGCGTTGTGATCTAGATATTAAAAAAGAAACTTGTGGAAGAAAAACTCTGTTGTGAAATCTTATCAAGTCAAAGGTGTCTAGTTTAAATATGGTTCTGTACCTGAATTCAAGCAGGTTCAAATCTGCACTGACATGCAAGCAGCAGAGAATAAGTCTGGTATTAATGCTATTTATGTTGCTCTCTTCCAGACTCCACACTGGCTGTCCCCAGCTTCCTGCCCATACATTACAGGTGTTTCAGCACTCAGCTCCCTCCTTTTGAGAAGCTGTAAACTTAGTCTTGAAATGTACATAACTTACATTTTGCAATTTATTCAGCCCAGGATAACAGGAAGGACTTTTTCTCTGCTTTATTCAGCTGTCATGGTTTAACCCGAGCCAGCAACTAAGCACCATGCAGCTGTTCCCCCACTCATTCCCAGAGATGGGGGAGAGAATCACAAAAGTGAAAAAAACTTGTGGCTTGAGATAAAGACAGTTTAACTGGTGAAGCAAGAGCCATGCACACAAACAAAGCAAAACAAGGAATTCATTCATCGTTTCCCACGGGCAGGCAGGTGCCCAGCCACCCCCAGGGGAGCACGGCTCTGCCATGCGTAATGGTGACTTGGGAAGATAAAAGCCATCACCCCGAATACTCCCCTCCCTTCTTCTTCCCCCCAGCTTTATCTGCTGTGCACGAGACTGTATGGCCTGGAATACCCCTTTGGTCACTTGGGACCACCTGTCCTGGATGTGTCCCCTCCCAGCTCCTTGTGCACTCCCAGACTCCTCATCAGTGAAGTGGTGTGAGAAGAAGAAAAGGCCTTGGCTCTGTGCAAGCATTGCTCAGCAATACCTAAAACATCCCTGTCTTATCAACACTGTTTCCAGCACAAATTTAAACATCTTGTGCCTGAACTAACATAGTTCACTTTTAATGGAAGACTAGCTTCCAATTTTCTCTATCAAATGCAGAAGATTTCTTAAAAAATTAGTGGAATAGTTTCACTTACAATAAAATTCCACCTTTGATGTGTTTAGGAATTGAGCCCCTAAGGGAGACTTTTTCATGTTTTTCAAAGACATGCTGAGGCCATGCAGAATAATCTCTTCCACCTGACAACAACTACCATAAAATATAGATAAGATATAGAGATACACAAGAAGTAAAGGAATAACATAACCCACTAATTGAGAATGAAGACATGAAGAAATATATGTATGAAAATCATCTGGTTTTGTGGTAATTTGACAGGCAACTGGGCTTTGTGGTGACTAATGCTGATGAAAAATTCTGTGATCCCATCATAAAAAAGTGTTCATCTGTACAAAGTGATTTATTATTCTGTGTTTTTTAAACAGAAATCTTGGCAGGTTGCTAAGCCTGTTCTGGTATATGCAGACCTTTATTTGACTCAGTGGTTCATTTGCCATTATTGGAACATCATAGACTTTTGATATTGACATTTACTAAGTAAGTATATATGTGAAATAAACAGCTGACCCACAAGCAGGTCTTCCTTGTAATTAATTGCAATACTGAACCCCCTTTTTTTTTCTTTTTTTACCTTCCCTCTAATTTTGGGGCAGCTGAGCATTTAATCATGAAGTGTATCTTTTTGGTTTTTCTCAAAGTATGACCAGCTACTAAACACCAGCACACACATTAGAAGATACTGAGCAGAGCTCATTTCTTTTCTTCATTTCCCCAGTGTCACGAGGCACCTTAACTTGTTTGACAAAATAAATTAATGACCATACGTCCAAAAACTGTCGTAGAGGAGCAAGATATGTTCCCTCTTCAGTGAAATCTTAAATCACACATTTGAACCTCAGTTCAGTAGGTTGGCTAGAAATTTGAGCCGTGATAACAAAATAGTATGCCCTGAGTTTTTCTTAGGATATCAGCTTTTCTTATGTCTGGAATAAGAATCTGCTTATTAGCTGGAGAGAAGCCTGATGAAGATGATGTGGGGTCCTGAGGGACACACAGTGGTCAGACACCATGGCAGTGACTTGGTACTTTGACATAAGCTGTTTCTGAGGAAGAATCAGTCTGGAGTTGTGCACAGCTCTCCCATAGCTGAGATGAGGTGGCATCCACAGGGCTGGCAGTGCACACGCTGAGGGGGAAGGAGGATGAGAAAGGATGAATTAGGGTTACTGACTGATATGCCAGCGGTGCAGCTGGCATAAAGATGTCATGGCACTTATCCCCACAGCATGACTTTTCCCAGGCCACTCTTGCTCTTTGCCACTGCACCCTCTTTTCTCAGTAGGTATCTATGCCATGCTGCCCAACTCAGCTTTACAAGTTTAACAGGAATGTTTGGTTTGATGGTAATTTTGTTCCTGTACTGGACAGTATAACCACTGGAGCTAATATAGCCAGTGCATTCAGTATGCCTGCACACACACACGCTTCCTTTCTTGTCATGTGAAACAATTTTTTTACAATATTTAACAGCTATCTTCAGCTAAGAACTATGAAGTCTAAAGTGAAAGACCAGCTCTGCTTGAGCTTTGTGCTCACTAACATAGTAAATCCCCGCTCAAATGCTGTGATGGCCCCATACTCACATAAGCCCCTTCCTCCTAGGGCATGCACAGTAAAAAAGGTGTGCACTGCATCCTAAAACCGAGACGGGAGAAGTGCCAGTGACCAGAGCTATAGGTTGTTACGTGTACAGAAAATACCAATAATTTTTTTTGTTCCAAGTGTGCAAAAATGAACACCCAGCTAAGAACTGAACGCGGCAGCTCCAACGAGCGAGAGTTTGAGCACCGAGGTGGAGGACTGCGGGCAGCACCAAGGCAGCTCAAAACCTCGGACTTCCCGGACCCCGCTCGCCTTACGGTTTTTAAAAGCGGGGACAAAACTGGACTAGAAGTGAAAAAGCCCGCCGGGGGTGAGGGGGGTGGAGGAGGCGGTACAAACGTACCAGGGAGTTCGTAGGCCTTTTCCGCCAAGTGACTTTAAAGAAAAAGGCGGGGCGCCTTTTTAACCCGAAAACTGCTGGGCACCAGAAAAGCCCGAGCGACGGCCAATCTTTGCGGAGCGCGGGCTTTTCGAAATCTGCCGGGCTCTGGGGGCGGTCCGAGGCGCTTCCCTGCGCAGCTCTCCGCCTCCCGACTGATAAGAGAAACTACGGGGAGCCGCAGCATCCCCACTCCCACCCCCCCGTCTCAAGAGCCGGGGCGCCCTGAGCGCCGCCCAGCTACCCCGAGGAGTTCGGGCTTGCACCGATTTCTGCGGCCAACGGGAAGGTATTTGCACCGAAGCACGGGGATTTTATATTTTTTTTTAATGAGCTGTGGCGCGGTGAGTGCTGCTGCTGCGGCGCTGCTCAGCACCCGGTAAGACCATGAGAACAGAAACGTTATCGGAGGCACTTAAAAGCGACAGCAACGCAGGGGGGGAAAAAAAGTTTAAATAGCATACCCGTACACGAATAGAAATTTAGAATAAAAGCTCCAGCTCTTTTTGTGAAAACTTGGGTGGCTCTTAAAAGAGCCGTTGGGGTTTATCTGCAAAGCAGATAAGGTTTTATACGAACCATTTATTTTTTCTTGGGCGCTGCCTTCTTCGCCTTCGCTGCTTTCGGCTTGGCCGCCTTGGGCTTGGCTGCTTTGGGCTTCACCGCCTTCGCCGGGCTCTTCGCTGCTGCGGCGGCTTTTTTGGGCTTAGCAGCCTTTGTCGCCTTCTTGGGGCTCTTGGCTGCTTTCTTAGCTGCGGCAACTGCTGGCTTCTTGGCTTTTTTAGGGCTCTTTTTCGCTGTCACCGGCTTCTTGGGCTTCTTGGCGGCGCTGGCGGGCTTCTTCGCCGCCGGCTTCTTAGGCTTAGCTGCAGCAGCTTTTTTCTTGGGGGCCTTTTCCTTCACTTCTCCGGGTTTCTTGCTGAGGCGGAAAGAGCCGGAGGCGCCAGTGCCCTTGGTCTGCACCAGGATGCCCT